>SMLS01073455.1:0-39697 GCA_004785975.1 Popillia japonica | reverse complement strand
CATTGCTTCTATACCCCTCGATTTAAAATTGAGGTGGCTAATGATCCTCAAATTGTTGTTGTCTATTGCTTTTCGTTCTTGGTCACGGATATTATAAACCTTTCTCATTAGACTTGAAAGTCATAAATTACGCGAACCATGAGGAATGCAGCATGTATAGTGAGCAATTCCGATAACATTCAGATAGTTCTCTCTGCCACGGAAATGGTTGATAGTCCTCGAGAGTTTAGGTATTTTGTCAACTGGTGACGTGTAGGATACGTTTCCAAGATAGCTTCCACACTAAAGCACCTGTTATGCCCTTTGCGGGACCTGGAGCTACGCATGTATTACCTATGTACATCTTCTACATACAGTAGTGTGCATAAGTTTTCGATCACTCACATATTACGCAAATACAAGGTTGTTGCAACTTTATTCGGAGGCAATGGTTACAATAAAATCATTTCTATACTCTACAACATTGAAAATAGCGTGGTTGGTATCACCTTTTGTTTGTTCAGCAATTACCGCTGAACTATTTTTAATTAAACCAAAAAATCGTTAAATTATCGGTCACAATCGTTTACCGAAGCTTGGATTATCTGTTGACGGGTTTCGCCCCAACAGGCGCCGGTTAATTTTCGCCGAATCGCCGTAGTTTGCATTTCCTATTTTTGACAATTCTTTTTAGTGTATCGATCATTATGTTACAGATATGACAACTTTTCAACAATATTGCCTAAATATGTGTTACACAATTAATAATACAATAACAAATCTTTTAGTCAATCTCAAAGGCAAAGTAAAAATGAGACCAGTCTGGAATTTAAAAAATTGTATGCAAGAATTGTTATCAAGTTTATGTTGGTCAAACTAAACCAGATATAAAGAACATGTAGCCTTTTTTCCGTTTAGAAGAGTTGAATCTTCCGCAAATAGCAGAACATTTTATGAGGAACGGACACCTTAGCAATAAGAACGATTAATTCGTCGCGATTTACAGACGAACTTACACATGTAGACAAAGTATCTAAAACCAAACAATCTAAAGATGCATGGACAACAGAAAGGAATCATTATGCAACAAATGTGGAAGAAGTAAAAAGTACAGCACTAACAACGTACTTTCAGAGAGCGACTAACAAAACTAGTGTTTTTAAAGACAGATGATTGTTAAAGAAAATCCACATAGTTTCCTAAAGAGCTACTCGCAGAACAGAGAACGAGTGTGTTATAACGGAGAGTTGTCGGCAGTAACGATTGTGAAGAAAGAAGTCCTTGGACCAATCCTGTTCATAATATGCATTAATGTCAGAGGTAATTTCGGTAACTCAAAACACCACAAATTTTAATTAATTCGGGACATGTGTTTCGATGACGCATGGGTTTCGCCATTCTCAAGGGTTTACCAAATGAGTAAAAACTTTTAGAGGTGATCGATAACTTATGCACACTAATGTATATCCTCCTGGTTTTCTATCTTCTTAACTTTTCCACCAATCCTCCTAACTATCTTTACCCACAGTACTTATCTTAATATTAACCTTCTACTATTTTATTGTTTTCTAATCTTCTAGTATTATAAGTTCATCCTTATAGGCTACAACTAGCTAGTTAACCTATTTTTAACGTCTTATTTTGGTCATTATTTATTTTAGGACGTTAAATATACATAGGTCGTAGCTAGATTGGATGTAAATTTATATGTTTTTCAGGCATTACTCTAGGCTTTTAAGCTTTGAAATCTGTTCCACGAAGTTCGACTAGTAGATTGACCCGAATTTGACGTCATTTTTTGGTAATCTTTCATCTACAACGTCAGAATCTTGTTTCTTCCAGGGATTTTAAGATTCTGCGTATAATTTTGTTTATTCCGTTGACTCTTTCCCATTTATACTTTTTTATATTTTTTCGATTATTATTATTGTGAAGCCCTCTCTTTCCTTTTTAGCCCTTTGCCGTTCTTCCTTACTACAATTTCCGCTCAGCTTTTAATATCCCTATTTTCGTTCTATTTTTTTTTATTATCATTATCTTGCCTTCTGGTATTGTATTTTTATCTTTATCGGCTGCAACTAGTTAGATAACCAAAGTTTAACGTCATTTTTTGGTCATTTTTACTCTACGATGACGAAGATACATCGTAGCTAAATTACATGCGCATTTACATTCTTTTCGTGCATTATACTAAGTTTTTAAAAATATAAAAGCTAATCCACGAAACCAGATTAGTCGACTGTCCTAACTTTGACGTCATTTTTTGGTAATATCTCGTCTACAACGTCATATTCTTATTTTTGTAACGAACATCTTAACAAACTTGATCATTATTTTTTCTTTCATAGTTTCACGTTGGTTTACAATAATAGTTTCTATTTTTTTTAGTTTTCAAAAGTATTTTCATCCTTATTCTTCTCGAGAAGCGAAACTGACGTGATTTTGACGTCTACTTTCGGTCATTTCTCCTTAAAGACGTTATAAAGGCTATAGATTACGTTTTAAACACGTCATATAGCTATTATATGTTATTAATAGACTATATAGTAATAAAATTGACACTTAATGGTTGTGGGTGGCCTTGCGGTTGGCGCAACAATAGTAGTGGTAATGGTGGTGGTGGTGTTACAATCTCTACAACCCTACATCCCTACAGAATCTGATCTCCACATACAAACATTGTAAAGGTTAGGGTCTTTGTCTCTATCATTATATCAGTCCCTACCACAGTATATGTATTCGTCTCTGATATAATTTTAGAAAGAATTACACAAAAATTGCCATTCGGAATCTGAACTATCGGCCAGCATTAAAGACTGTAGGAACCTTTCCAATTGAACCAAAGCAAACATGGAACAGTTTTGTCACCATCAAAGCTCTGTCCAAAAGAAACACAGTTACGTTAAATGGGTGGGAGGAGGGATTCTGTACACTGAAGGATAATGTGACCGTCTATTGTCGTGCAAAGCAAGATGCTCGCAAGTCCCAATTTACCAGATCAGGTCCTTCAAGTACCTACAACAGACTAAATAAAAAAAACTGGTACTGGATTAGTACTCTAAAATAAAGACAACAAAAAGCTATTTCTGATTCTTAGCTACTAAAACGAATTCTCTGCTGGACCTGCACAAAAAGGATCTCAGCATAATCACGACAGTCTTCTGAGGTACTATCTCGAGAAGATGCGCAAAGTGCTCCATTCTGGTTAGAACATAGTGGAAGGGCAGAACATATTTAACAACAGAAATATCACAATCTCTAGTATCTGATGTTAGAGTCAAAGCTTCCAAGAAATTTTTGCCTTCATCAGATGCTTCCGAATCAATTGGAACTATAAGATCAAGGGTACTCACAATTGTGAGTGATCAAATTGCTACTCTTACTCTTTAGGATGGTGAAAATTATATACAAATAGCTTTTGTAGATCTAAAAACCAAGATAGGGATTCACTACACTCTTGAAAATGATGCAAAAGATGAGCAAATATAGATTTTTTCTTCTTTTAAGGCGATATTTGAAAATGAATCATCCTGTCGGTATTCGTGAATTAGTGTTCTACTTCAGCTTCACTAGATAAGATTTATGCTAACAATTCTTAATAGTTTTTATTGGTAATGGCAAAAACGTCCCTATACCGTTACATCAACAAACTGCCACCTAATAAAATTAATTCGTCTGAGTTCTTTCTTAAGTTTTATTTCCGTCCCAGCGAAAACTAATCCTATTCCCGGGCTATATCTCAAAGTTAAAGCGGCTTAGGCGGAAACTACCATCTCGTTTATTAATTTCCACCAACGAATTGCACTTTTCTACTACTCGAAAGGTCATTTAATCAGACCCGAAGCGGGCAGATTGCGCGGTTTTACCGCGGAGAGTGCAGCAAATTTGATTTAAACCGAAGCGACAATAAATCGAGATGTTTGTTTGCTTTTTATCGTTCTGTAGTCGCACTGGTATTGTTTCCGTTTGCTGATAAATCCGTATTGTTTAGTACAATGGTTTACTAAACTATTAGCGCCACCACCTGGGAAAGATCTGAAATCTAAGCGGTTTGCGCTAATATTTAGTCGATTAATCAAGAAATTTTGGTTAGGATTTGATTCTAAGTTAGAATGTGGCTATAATAGCGATACCTATAATATAGTAAGAACTTATTATATTATAGTAAAATGAGACATCAATTTTGAACGGTAGTGTACGCGGTATATACACAATGAACCCCGGAAAAGGATAACATTTGTTCCGCGGAGGTAATTCCGAAAAATTTCCCTCGTTTTTCTATCTTCCCGGGGGACAATAGACGTGGAATTTATTGCCAACGTCCGACGACAACGGGGGTGAACGCTTCGAGAGCAGCGTTCCATTAGAGAGCGCACGACGGCTGCGATTTCTTCACATCTACACCTTAATACCGTCGTTTTCTTCCGATGCTACTGCTGGTTTTACCTCGATTGCAACTTCGATTTTTACTCGTTTTACTGTGAATAGAAACGAACTGCAGGGAGATTTATAAATGTTTAGGTCGGTGGTGTAATAGGGAGAAGACTGCCAAGGAGAATACTAGAGAGATACTGCGGAAAATATTTTATCATTAACTTAAGAAATGAGCTTCGCTTAATAATAAAATTCCTTGGCTTAATTGAATATGAATCTGCTTCTGTAGAGTTAATACAAACGTAGAAATGAGTACCAAAGGAAATATCTCAGTACTCGAGCATTTGGAGAAAGGCTAGTATTAAATTTGTGATTAACAAATTGTAATCCTATATGATATTATCCTTTAATAACCAATCTTGACTCCTTCTTCAACTTATTTGCGAAAAATTTCAATATGAAAGTCGTCGGGCCTTTAGCAATTTCATCGTATTACGTAGCGCGAGCGAAAAATACACAAAATCGAACGATTTCGCCTTATCTGTACCGTGACAGTTGATTGGTTGGGGAAGTGTACAAGCGGGCGTCCTTCCAACTTGAGGAAATTTATTTTTCACTTTTTTATCGATCACCGCAAGTCTCAAATACATATCTCTCGACGTAACGATAGCGACAATGTAAAACGAATTACATTCAAACTTCATCTTTTACGAGGTTGATGTTGAGAAATATCGCCTGAATTTGTTCCTCTGACGTGTCGTATAATTATGTAGATTGTATTCGTATGAGGCTCTTTTGACATGCATTGACAGGCTGCAGGGAATGTATGTAATATGTTTGCTGATACTTTTACTGTCTACCTACAACCAACTAAAACTTTGACTCGTCAATCTTGAATCTACATAAGTATAGTAGTGATCTAGTCTCATATAGAAGAGAACAACATTTAATATTGCTAACTGCCGATTGGCTTTCTTACAGGAGTTACCCCAAAAAGTTTTTGCAAAATGCTAATGAATAACTCCAGAAATGATGCAGCATCTCAAAAATTCCGATTTGGAAATGGTTTTGCGACTAAAAGGAAGGAAGACTTTTAGGTTATGGTAGAAAGAAAAGGAGGAAGAACTTATAATTAGGAAAAAGTGTTGTTAACAGTTTAGTCGGAAGATTATGTCACCATTATTTATAATTGAGTTATATCACATCTTGAAAACGATAATATGATATAGAAACAATGTGGCAACAAGAATATGGAGGCAATGCAAAGATCTATACCAATAAACACTATTTTGGAATTGAAAACATTGAAACAGTTTTGACTGACTAAAAATGCTACCATCAACTTTTTTGTGTCCGAATCCGTAATAAAATTTATCAGCCTAGTATCGGCCCAAGTCCAGTGCATTGTTTCTGGCAAGCCATAAATCTTCGAAGGACCAAGATTTCGGGCAATTCTTATCCACAATGAGATGTTCTGTGATCTATATCTTTCCACAGTCGCACGTGGTGTCGGTTCTGTTCGTAATCCCCCATTTCGCCAGGTTAGTCTTGGTCGGGGTACTCCCGTTCTGACGCAATTGGGGGTCTACCAAGTTTTCCAGTCCAACTAAGAACCTGGGGACGGTTCTTGATTTATGGGGGGACTGTGTTCAGAAATCCTTTGCGCGATTTGAGTCGCCTCACTGGTTTTGGTGCTTCGAAATGGACATGGGGGCTGTCGAGGGTTTGTCTGAACCTTTCACTGGATTCAATTGCTAGTCGTCGGGTTAGCTGCACACACTCCACACTGGACAGGCGTACCTTGCTTTGTGAGATAATAGTGCCAGAATAGTGGCCAGTAGGAGCAGTGCCTCCGTGTTTGTGGTCCTATAAGAGTGTATGGCACGAGTAGTAATCTTGTCCACATGGAGGCTCGATACAACATAATAGACTGAATCACTTTGCATAATATCCCTGACTTTTTTTGCGGTCTATGTTTGGCAAAACGTGAAAAAGAGTCGTGAGGCCTCTCCCAGTTTTCTTTACGATTCTACGGATGTGAGTTTCCAATATAAGAACTAAAAGTTAAACCTCTCTCATTCGAATTGCTCTTCATTTGTATGAGCTTGGTACAAAGTGAAATGTGTAGTTGAAGTTTATATAAGGTGGCACAAAAGTAATGTCATAATTTGAATTGGCTGCCATTTTTGCAGATGGCACTAAATGTCACTGTGACTTCACATTTATGATTTATCTATCTGTAGGTATAGAGTATTAGTTGTGAACGAAAGAGTTGAAAATGTTCTTCTACCAAGTGCAAACTGTTCACGAAATGCTGCCTGCTGACCGTCGGACAAGGTTAACTTACTACCATATTCTGTTGAACTTTGTGCAAGAAGAGGATGGCTTCCTATCAAAAATCATAATGAGCGACGAAGCCCATTATGACTGGTGAGGTTAACAAACAAAATTTGCATTGCTACTTTTGGGATTCCGGGGATTTAGATAATAAAATGAAACACCGAGTAACAGTGACAGTACCGAACACACGCACCACTCTCTAACCTCTGTGTCCCGCGTTCGACTCTAACTAAGTTGCGATGGGGTCATTTGACAGCACTTTGTTATTGTAACACGGAAGATTAATCATCTAATAAACACAAGTTGTTCCCGTTTGCAAATCAACGAATTTTAGTCACGGGGTAGCATTAATAAATCAGGTAGGGTTCAAATATATACATATACATTTATTTACAACATTAAACGAAAAAGAATATAAAATAAGTTCTTGTTCGTACACAGGTGAAAGAAATCAAAGGAAATGTCACACAAATTGCACGAATAATGAAACGGGCGGTTTACAGAACAGACTAATGGAACAACAGATATATGTATATTTACAAAAGCGATATGAAGAGTTTATATACAATAATAAAAAAAGGGCACAAGCAATGCTTACGCAAGGTACGAGTCAGGTATCCAAGTAACTTCCTACGAATAGGTGAAAATTAACCTGTTAAATATTAATTATATTGATAGACATATAGGATAACGGTGTGCTTGTGAGGGTCAACAAAATCTTCACACCTCACCGGAAGGAAAAGCAGAGGCCAACTAAATCGGCCCACTCTGCGACCGGAACGGTGGTGATCCCGCAGAGGCCAACTAAATTCGGCTCACTCTACAAAACACTCGGGGTTTTATGGGGCCAACTAAATTCGGCTCTCCCAACGGACAGGATGTGCTGGCCAACTTCAATCAGCTCGGACAGTCAGGAAGGAAAGGGAGGAAAGTTGGTCAGTAAGTAAGTGGATTCTAACAGCAAAACGCGGTCGTTATATACCCTGCCCAGTACCTTTTTGTGGCATGACATCATGAGCAAAAACATGGTTAAAATATACACTGCACATCAAAACTAGACATATATTTTAGGTGAGATCAAAACTATTTACATATACATATCTATGCAAAAAAACAATTTAAAAATAAATATTAACTCGGTAAAAAATAAACGGAAAAAACTTCTAAAAATTGTTTCTCTTGCTACGAACGCCGGCGTTCGCTACAGCATTTCTGGCGCAGAGCGCATCCACATGAAATGCAAGAAGAGCCATTGCATTCCGTCAAAGTGAGTGTTTGTTGTGGTATTTGCAGTGAAAAAGTGATTGGCCCTAATTTCTTTTTGAAGTCGCCGATGCCACCACCGTATCCGTATAAATGGTGATGATGCTAAACGAGTTTTTTTGCCGCAAGTTGCTGCATTGGGTCTCGATCATTGTCGGTTTCAACAGGACGGAGCAACCACTCACACAGCTCGGGCAACTATAGAGATTTTGACACACCAACTTCCAGGTTGAGTGATCTTCCGGTTTGGAGATTTGAACTGGCCGATCGCCAGATCTAACAGTACCAGACTTCTTCCTTTGGGGTTTTTTAAAATGTCGCGTTTACCACTACAAATCCGAGCAAAGCTTGAAAGCTATTATTGAAGAAGGAATCGCTAATTTGGTGCCAGATGTTTTACGAGCAACAATTCAAATTTTTTTCCAATTAATGTCACCAATTTGACACAGAACTCTTCTTTCTTCGGGAAATTGAAGTAATAGTACTTAGGAACGGCTTCATCATTTATATAAAAACAAAAAAAGTTTAATTATAAGAATTACTTTAACAATTTTCAAAACAAACCGATCTGCAATTTAGTGCTTTATCGTGAAACTAAAAAAAAAGATTTAAACAAAAAGTCCACGTTGTCGGTTCATTAATATTCCAACAAAAAGAAAAACGTTGCATTATATCGTTACGTTGCATATTCATCACCGAGTATGGATCTGCATTACGAAAAGTACTGAATTACTCATTTCAGCTAAAAAAAAGGAGCAGACAATACCGCCTATAGAATATTCAAATCCAATTCAAACCAATATCGATCATCTGCGAGATTTACACGTTAATGCTTATGCAAATCTGAGCATCGGTGGAAATAAAACGCACCGAGAATGTTATTACGTAATGTTTCAGCTGGTTGACGGCTCACGGAGCAGGAAATGACGGCAGATGGTGCCTCTCTCATTACTCACCGGCTCGATCTGCGTCGCCGTATCACCACTTCCCTCGAGATTGATATTCTGCATTTAAATTTCTTTGTGTGATGAAAATGCATCGGTCCGCGTCCTTTATTTCTAGGTCGGTGTAGTCGCGTGCACGCACACAAATTCGCAAAGACTGATGCACAGCGTGCCCTGTCGCATCAGAGTATAAGCGAGAAATTTTATAGAAGGAATGAAAAAAACGCATTACATGAAGTACTGCTGCATATTATCTTGGCAACGCTTCAATTTTAAGTCAACCTCACGGCGGAAGAAAAAATGTGCATTTATTTTTGAAATCTTATTTATGCTGCGATATTAGAAACAAAACTGGGTTGTATAAATCCGGGAACCAATAAAACTTCGTCGTTATCGTCAGTTTGTCAACATTCCATATTTAATTCGCCGTTAGTTCAGATGCAGAATATGAACTCGCATCCCGGGTGCAGATTGTAAAACTTTCTCAATCTGGACTCCAGCGGCAAACACTCCCCATTTCCAGTGACTATTGAAAGTTCGATCCTGCACACCGCACATCGCAGTCAAGTATTCGTACTTTTTGAATGCTTTCATCCTGCACACAATCATTTTGACCGTGCATCTCCAAACTTTTACAGTCGAGGCAGCGAAGATTTCATGTTAGACTGCGAATGTGTATATGCATTTATATATGTGTGTGCTATATACAGTTTAAGTTACTGAGTTCTTAAATTTTATTCTGTGACTTTCCGAACGAGGAGAAATAATAGGATCATCGTTTTTTTCTTCTTTTTTTTTTAAACTCCGTTGAAAACGCTTCAGACCGTTACCAGATGGTCTTCTTTATACAGTGGTAAAACGATGCGGTGTTAAAACGACTTCCTGATGTATCAGAGATCCCGAGCATTGGTTAAGGTTTTTCTTTTTATCTGTCTAGGGATTTCTTTGTCGAAGGGCTATTGTCCAGGGGAATTTTAGGAAGAATACTGTGCCGCTTATTCGCTGTTGAATCGACGCCAGTTGGTCGATAACCTAAACTGCCCGAGCTTTTTTCTATATGCCTATTTCTTCAGATGAGTTTCTTTATCGGATTGCCGGATATATTCGTTGGAACTCGAGGGTTGAGGATTGTCTATCTCGTAGTATTGTGAATTGTCGTAATCGATCTCGAATTTATCATATTGTGTATAATAATGTATAAATATAACTAGAAAAAAATATTGTTTTTCGGAAAGAAAACCGCTTGGCACCTGAGGATGGGTTCAAAGTGCTCAGATAGTTAGTTAGACGCCATATTTTCCACAGCCCCCACTGACGCCTTGGCATCGTCCGTTGGACATAGCAGCAGAGCATCACTGGCTTTGTTCGACCTCTACATTTAATGCAACTGCCTCATGGTTTTCTGTCTCAACATCCCACTTCAAAGTCCGATAGTTATCCTTTCCAACATGCATAGTGTCGTTAATACCTGTGTCAAGAGATATTCCAGCTTACGGTGGCTGCACTCCAACCACGGTCTCAATACAGGTATTAGTCTTTTAGCCTTTAGGGCCTTAGTTGTTTGGTTATTCCATCTCTTCTGTCAAAACTGTCAAGTGACTTTTTCCTAGATGCTATAAAGTTTGTACTTATTTTCTTGTTTGTGAGTGTACATATGCTGCCTCTCAGCAACCAAGAGGTCAATAAGGATGGTACCAGTGATTACTTGGAGGACATAACCCGTCATAACAGTCTTATAATCTTTATATAAGCATTGTCCTATACTTCTGGAACCTCAATTCAGCATACCAGATGGGTTTCCCATAGAGCAAGATATTTTGCATAGCGCATACATATCACAACCCACTTTCCTTCAGTTGTCTAAAGTCGCAAGAATGTGGTGGCCAAGTTGTTTGGGTATTTAACCTAATAATGCCATAATCTCCATGAAATTCTCTTAAAAAATCATTATCTTCATCGGTAGTGCGTATGCGAGCTCCATCTTGTTGGAAGTATCCTTCTTGTAGTTCATCGTCATGCCACTTATTTACAAAATGTGTCAAAAATATTTTTGATTGATCATACCCCGAAAAGGTATAGTTCCAACAATTCTTTTTTGACCAAACTCCAATTTTCTGTGGATGCAATAGTGCTTCCCCAAAAAAGTACGAATTATTTGCGCTCCACATTCTCATATTCGTCGGATTTACATAACCAGAGAGATGAAACCATGATTCATTAGTAAACATTACCTTTTTGATACCTGCATTATTAACAACAATGCAGTCAATAAATTTTTGACAAAATTCTTGCATTTAATAATACCAATTATTGTAATTATAGCACTAAAAACCCCTAAAATCGCCCAAGGCCTTGTGTCAACTAGATGGTAAGGATGATTTTTATGTCTTGACATTAATTAATTTCTCTAGAATATAAAGTCCTTAAAACAGCAAACACTTAAGATTGAATAATAGCGATAACAGATTCTAAGATTAATAAAAGGATTTGTGTAATAATAAGAATACTAAGCATAAAAATCGATAAATTTGATCCTGTATTTCCTAGTAAAGATATTAATAAATGCCTAGCAATTATATTAGCAGCTAATCGAACGGCTAGAGTTCCCGGACGAATAATATTTCTGATTGACTCAATAATTACTATAAATGCTATAAGAGCAGGGGGTGTTCCTTGGGGAACTAAATGAGCAAATATATGGAGAGTATTATTAATTCACCCATATAGTATAAATCAAATTCATAAAGGTAAAGCAAGAGATAATGTCATAATTAAATGGCTTGTTCTTGTGGAAATGTATGGAAATAAACCTAAAAGATTATTAAAAACAATTATAGAGAATAATGAAATAAATATTAGAGTTCTTCATTTAATATTATTGTTATCAATAATAACTTGAATTCTTGGTGTAAAGTTAAAATAATTTTAATTCATATAAAATTATAGTGTGAAGGTACTAATGAAAATATAGGGGGAATAAATAATAAACTTAAAATATTCTTAATCACTTTAATCTTAAATTAAAAGAAGTGCCTGGATCAAAGGATGAGAATAAGTTAGTTATCATTCACAATTAATTTTTTTTGTAGTAGGCTTATGTGATTGAGTTTCGATAGGTTGTAGGAATCTGTAATAGTTTAATACATTGAAAATAAAAAAAAAACAAAATAATCAAACAGAATAAAGATAGTCAGTTTAAGGGTGCTATTTGTGGGATTAAAAATTATCAAATTATGATTATTTTAGTATGACAAACTAATGTTATATTTTAACTAAATTTCTAGCCATTAGAAGTAGGTGTTAAACTACTATTAATTGGCTTAAGTGACCACTACTTACTTTCAGTCATCTAATGATAAATTATTTATTTTTGAGATTCATTTAGTGAAGAATGAAGGGGAAATTCTTTCAACAGTAATAGGTATAAATCTATGATTTGCTCCACCAATTTCTGAATATTGACCATAAAATAAGCCTCTACGATTTACTAAAAATCTAATTTGGTTTAACCGACCAGGTGTTGCATCAATTTTTACACTGAAAGCAGGGATAGTTCATGAATGAATTACATCAGCAGCAGTAACTATTATTCGGATTTGAGAGTTAAATGGAATAATAACCTGATTATCAACATCTAATAAACGAAAATTTTGAGGTTTTATTTCTGTCAAAGGAGTTGTATAAGAATCAAATTCAAAATTTATAAAATCTCTATATTCATAAGGTCAATATCATTGATGTATCTTGAAGTAAAATGGTATTTCAAGTGGCTATTTCTAAAAAAAGTTTAATCTTTATATTTGGGGTTTAAATCCATTGCACTAATCTGCCATATTAGAAATTAGTGAGCATTGGAAGTTCAGAGTATCTATGTTCCGCAGGAGGTATTTGTTGAAGTCATTCAATTGATGAGGATATTCTTAAAGGTCTAATTCTTTTTCGTAAAGAAATCAGCCTTTCTCAAATAGTGAATAAAAAAACAAAAATTCTTACTAAAGAAATTAAAGATCCAATGGATGAAATGATATTTCAAGTTGTGTAAGCATCAGGGTAATCTGAATACCGGCGTGGCATTCCTCTTAAACCTAAAAAATGTTGTGGAAAGAATGTTATATATACACCAATAAATATAGTTAAAAACTGAATTTTAAGGAATTTATTATTTATGACTTCAATATTCTTTTCGTTTGTAATTGTAGGTCTACCACTATCTATTTCTCTAAACAGTTGAAGAAAACGACGAATAGCTGTGATAAAATGATTGCATGGTACAAGAACCCGCAAATTCTTGGAAAATATCTTAATATGCATCCCTCACAGAATAAAGCCATTATTAAATAGCACAAAGGTAATAATGTAGAAATATTTTCAAATTGTTAATTTGGCTTGTGATTATTGATGATACGTTGGAGGTTAGTATAAATTCTCTAAACTCAGACTCACTCATTCAACAAAAACAAAGATTCCAACTAACTAGCTATATGGTGTAGATACTGGCAGTTGGACTAGCTGATTGATGGGTGAGCTAATTAATCGATGATCTTGCTGGTAGGTAAACTAGCTTTTTGGTCAGCTAGTCGATGGATGAGATTTTGGGCCAAACTCTTTGAGGTTAGCAGACTAGCTATTCAAATGGAAGCATAAAATAGTAACCGTTCCAAGATGACATGCATTTGTGTTATAATAAAGGACAACATACTTTATATAGATTTTATTTATTCTTAATATTTAAACTTAATAAGTAACATTTAGTTTTCTCAATATTCTTCATAAATAATAATTAATTATAATTCATACTGACTCAGAGGTGATTGGTAGCTTCAATTTGTTGATTCGTTGATTTCCTGTCGTTCCACGAAATTCAAGTTCTTATTTTTATCGTGTACCGGTCATAAAATATTTTCCACTCATTTATCAGAAGAACAATGCTCATCTACAGGATTAAGACTTTCTTATCCGGAAAAAAATGCGTCATCAATTTTTTAATAACCTTTATTAACGTAAAAAATAGTAATGGATAACTGCTATTTAAGATTTATTACGATTGAAGTAGGATAAGATAGAATCATTGCTGTTGCATTTTTTCTAAAAATATACCTATAATTGTTATGATAGATATAGTCTAATAAATAAATCACTATTGATAATTATCAGAAATATTATCTACACAAACATGTTTAGATAAATGTATGCGATAAAATAAACATTTTCTAATATTTCTGCCAAATTTAAACAGTATAATACTTGCAAACGAGATTAGCACTTATAGGTTATTATGATGTAATACTTTTTCTATAGACTTCTATGTAATACATAATATATGTACATATATATAAGTAGGTGTTATCTTCAGAATAAGTTGCACTTGTATAACGGCTCTTTATGAAGTACTTGTCAATAACGTTCTCAATTAAATGAAAGATTAAATGAGGCAGAATCAATACAAGCATCTTGCGACATCGTAATGTTAATTGATTGATAGCAATTACTAGTATTTTCTCAGTATAACAGGAAGCTGTCGCTGCAAGTATAATTTGCACATTCCTTATCGATCAAATCAGCATTCCCATCGTTTGCCAAACTAGATAATATATCACCAAATAACATAAACTGTTATAGAACATATATCCCAAAGAAATTGAATTGACGTTGCTAGAAACCATTGTTGTTGTGTAAAATCATATATTCCTTTAGCACATGCAGCCAGAAAATACGAAGCCTTGTTGCTCAAAGATCTCTGAAGAAGATTCTGGTAGAATTTTGTAGTAACAAATTGAAGTCATCTAGACAAGCAATACAGGGAAAGTTGTAACGGTAGTCGAGAGAGGTTATGTACGAATAGCTGCATTCATCACAGAGAAGATATTTCAAGTTAGTCACAAACCAATAAACTACCTCTCTTATTTTTGACCGTTTGTTAGTAATAGCGAAGCCAAGATGTCATATTTAACATTCAGATTTCGTTAGTTGCAATGATTGTTCGAGATTAATTACATCGTGGACTGATGAGACTATAATAAGTCCAAACATTTGTTCATACATTAATTGGTATGTGATGTCTACTTGATGTTTGTCATGGTACCCACCTCCTCGCACACACATCTTTGTATTTGTATGTTTACTTTTTTCAGAAAGTTATCTAGTTCCTTGGAGATAAAAAAAAACTGCTGTTATCAGTAACACAATCAGACATAAAAAATGTGATTCAATTCATTAATTTTAATGCTACTATGAAAGGATTGAAAATAGGCAAAAAATGGTATCAAGTCAGCCATGTGATTGTTTGTTTGTCATCAAAATACTAGCAAGAAAGCTGTCTATAATCGAGGAGAAATCTGCAATTAAAGGCAGACATACTTTAAATCAATACATTCTAGTCGGTATATCTGGCTGTGCCAACAATTTTTGGGTGTATTCTAGAAGCAGAAGTCCAGTATCATGTTTGGTATAAAGGTTGGCGTTCTGTATCTCCAACAATTTTCCAAGCGAAGATACACGCCATATACGTAATATGATGCAATTGACATCAATACACCAGTGGATCCCTGATTAAGGCTCCAGGGCACTCTAATGCTTTTTTGGCGAATCAAAGCACCAGATCAAAAAGGAAGTTAGAGACTGGGAAGTCAAATAAATGGCATCCTTCTTTGGTAGACAACAACAAGCGTAGAAATTTAACTACTGTTCGCCAAATAATAATAAAAAAAAACCTTGATCTAACAAAATCAGACTCCAGGACTTTCACGGACCTGCTTACTGGTCATTGCCCTCTAAATTATTACCTGAAAAAGACGGGCAAAGCTGATCAAAACTGGTTTAGATTTTGACCTGAAAACTGAGGCAGCTGAACACATATTTTGCAAGTACCAAGCATTAAGCGAGCAAAGATTTCACCATCTAGGATTAGTACCTACTAAAAGAATAGGTATTCAGAATAGATCAATAGGTCGCAGTGAGGAAAGGTTATGTCACCTATACGACCCTTCTTTTTACAATATAATATAATACAATCAAGCACAGCTTCTTTGGGCACCGTCAGGAAAACCAGTATTCCAAACTGCAATATTGCAACAAAAAAGAAGTTCTTGTAAATAGGTCTGAGTTGCCTAATATGAGATTGCAGTTCCTTCTAGAGTTAGGAAACCAAAACAGCACAATATCCCTCATTGTAGTAGTAACTCCAGTAGTAGGAAGCCATTGCAGCTGCACCCACCGCACATTAAAGAAGTTAAATAGAATTCAATTAGGATGATTTCTCTAAAAGTGGTGCTAATTAAGACATAATTAAATTTATTTTTATTGCTTGTTGTAGCTTCACACTTCTTAGAACAGAAATTAGAAGTTATACTATTTATTCGTTCTATATATCGTGCGTATGTTGTTCATTTTTATCAGATAATTTACATCACCGATAAGGGTCACTATCATTGATATAAAACAATTACACCTCTACATTCTATTATATTTCGTTACATCTACTGCTACGTATCACTACAATGAAGGCGCAATTCATAACGTTGTTACTAGTATCTTTATCTTGTGTATGGTTGGCACATGGTGCAGATGACTGCCCAACTAGTAAGTACACCGAGATAGAATAAATTCCTAATTAATTTTTTTTGATTGTTTTAGACCAGAAAGCTTTGTTTTGTTATTTCGCAAATTGGGCCATTTACAGGAACGATATCGGTGCATTCACAACCAACGATATCGATCCCAGTTTGTGTACCCATTTAATTTACGCTTTCTCCGGTTTAAGTGAATATGGAGGTATCCAATCTTTGGATAGTTACAATGATGTTACTACAGGTTTGTTCGTATTGTAGGTGTCATTTTGTTAAATTAATCTCAATATTGTTGATTTTAATTATAGCGGGTTTTCATAACTTTACTGGCCTCAAAGCGCAAAATCCATGCCTTAAAACGCTATTAGCTATTGGGGGGTGGAACGAAGGTTCTAGAAAATATTCTGTGGTAAAAACGTTAATTTATTTAATTTGCAAGCGATACAAAATTATAATTTTAGATGGTTAGCGATCAAAGGTATAGAGAAGCATTCATAGATAGTGTCATCAGACTTTTGGTACAATACGATTTTGACGGACTTGACTTCGATTGGGAGTATCCATCTGAGAGGGGTGGAGTTGCTGCGGATAAACAAAATTTCGGTTTACTTCTGAAAGAACTTAAGCAAACTTTGAGCAAATGGGATTTGCTGTTAACAATAGCTGTGCCAATGTCAACTTACATTCTGAGTGCAGCTTACGATACAACTGCTATCAACGCGTAATTTAGGAGCAAACTCTATAATTGTAATACAAATTTACTAGAAATACGTTTTAGGGCTGTGGATTACGTACTTATTATGGGTTACGACTATACACCAGTAAATTCTCAAGTTACTGGGTGGTTATCTCCTCAAAACGAAATTGTAAGATGAGTATAAAAATGAGGACCGTTCATGTAATAAAGTTTTAATTTATAGGCTGCAACTGTTGATGCTTGGATCAAGACTGTGGACTCCAGCAAAATTGTGTTAGGTGTTCCAGCTTATGGCAGATCTTTTACCCTAGATAACAGCAACCAAAATGGGATCGGTGTAGCTGTTGCAGGGCCTGGCGAAGCCGGATTTTACACTGGTGAACCTGGATTTTTGAGTTACCCAGAAGTAATTTTCGTCTTAATTCTATCCATAAGTTTAAAATATTTTTTTTCAGATACAAAGCAAAGTGCAATCAGGATTATACACAATCGTTAAAGATTCTACAGCCCAGAATTACTACGCTTATCGCAAAAGTGGATTGGATTGGATTTGCTTCGAGACCGAAGAAACTTACACCTACAAGGTAACGCAATGGAAATTACTGAGTTTATGACGAAAATCATTAAACTGTTCATTTCAGGCAAACTACGTCTTGTCTAAAAATCTGGGAGGCGCAATGGTGTGGTCCATTGATACTGACGAGTTCCGACATGAGCTTAACAGCACGTTCGCGGTTACTAATACTCTGAGAAAAGTTTTGTTTGCAAACTAAAACATTTCAATCATGTTTGTTGTAAATTTGATGACATATAAATATATATTTGCAATCAATTCCAATTATTAGTTTGTATTAGACAACTTACCATGATTTAATATAACAAAAAACCCATCCTGGCTTCCTTTATCATCCTCTAATAAAATATGGTTCTCGAGCTTTTAAGGTTCGCAAACCTTCTCGAGCATGCTGAAAAAAATGGAATATTATATTAAGGTTAATACCTCGTCGTCGACTAAAGATAAACCTCCGGAGGAGGATGATAAGTTGCGGGGTACAAGAGGGTTATTAAGACCGGACGATGTATACGTCATTTAACTTTATTAAATGGGGGAGCAAAATTTTCGAGCACCATTAGAACTTAATATGGTAGATTATGTATGACGGTTACACGGTAAGCACAGCTTTATAATTCTTTATAAATAACTCTTCCGTTTATTTTTATACCTTGGCCTTCCTCTTCGTTGAGTTTTATGTTGAGGTACGTGGAATTAGTTGGGAAAATATTAAGGATATTATGCATCATAAACGAAATTACTTTTAAAGTAATACAGAGCGTTTTACTTTTTTAAAGGTTGTTGATATCAAATAAGGAATGCAAATTGGATAGACTGTATGCTGCATTATCGTAGAAAAGTGTTTCTTGAGATTAACTTCAGATTGATAAAGGAAGGACGATGGGAGAAAGCTGATATGACCAGTGCTATACATGGAAAAGCAATAATCTGGAAGCTGTACTGGAGTATTATTGCCATTATGTATAGAGCATGACATCTGACGCATAAGTCAGGCTGAAATTGACCAATGACTTGGGTTATGTTGTCTTTGAAGGGTGGTTTGTGGATTATTTGCATAGATCTACGACTGAAGAAAGCCGCGCAAAATTGCACGATCTCGGTGGCCAGTTAACATCACCTCCACCTGAGATGACCTTCCTCTTAAATCACTCGCGCAGAATGTCCAATGTGCCATGAGCTGCGTGACACGTCTCGCCGTCCTCTAGAACCCACATGTCATTGATGTCCATATCATCCAATTCAGGCCAAAAAAAGTCGGTAGTCATCGCCTTATACCGCTCTCCGTTGACGGTCATAACCTGGCCAACGTCAGTGACTTTTTCGGGATGCGTTGGATTTTCTTGGATCTCTTGTGGATTGGTACCGTCCCAAATTGACGTACCTATTTATCCAGAAATAGGTCTCACCGCTGAAGGCAATTAGCGAAAATTCGTTGTCGTCTATAGTCAGCCCCTGTCTCAGTTGAATTTTGTTCTTGTGCTGATTCAGGTCACGATGCAAAATTCACCAAGTTGTGGTCTGAAAAGGGCCAGGTTCTTGTGAAAGTTTAGTTGTCGTAGGGGTGTTGCTTCGTTGTTTACTGAACCGGTAACCTCAAATTTATCCACTACACTGCGAATCGTCATTGGTAGGACGATTACGACGACCTTAAAATGATCGAAGCTTGCGGAACCTTGTCTGCATAGAATACCCACTTTGATGAAACAATTTTATCATATGCACATGTTGTTGAACGCTATATCCGTTCATGATGATTTGCCAAAACAGACTGAATAACTCACAAACAATCTGACATAATATGGCCGGTACCAACTGTCAAAGTTTGGAAATCCCTATTGGAAGACCCTTTAGATTAGAGATTCGATTAGAACATGCAGAGGAAATTACCCTCAAGTCAGTGCTGCTTTAGAAAGCTTTAGAAAATGAGTTGGTACTAAACTCTCTGGAACTTGAGAAGCTTCTATGGTGGTGTATTTTGCGAAAACTTAAAAAAATTAAGAAAAGTATTATAGTATCAAGGATTGTATAATTTGAAATACCTATAGACGTATGTACATATTTCGGAAATTGTGGTATTAAGCTTTTTTATAGGTTTAAATTCCAAGGCTACGATTTTTAAATTCATAAAACGTTTGAAAAACGACACCTTCAGATGACAAAATCGCAGAACTAAAAATAGAAACTGATCCCATTGCCTAAGAACCCTATTATTTTGTTTGATTATTGCTTAGCAGTTACCCCTACAAAACAGCTAATAGAGAAAGCTAAAAAGCCGCTGACAAATTGATGAAAAATTTAAAAACGAAATAATTATCCACCACCTAATTAAGCAAGAATATGGAATCAATTTTAGCCACACATTAGCAAGCAATTGCTATTTATTTAGACTTGTAATTTTTGGCATCTATTCCGCTAAAACATTTCCCAAGATACTCTTGGCGAAGCAGGTACCAAGAGACCATAAAGGAGTCAATTTTAACTACATATTAATTGTTATTTTGGACATCTATCCTATTGTCACGGAAACTGTTCCATTCATATTCACCAGACAATCTTGTCGAACCATATGCGTCTATAAGTCAATACGATCACTGAAGTTCTATTTTACAAGCAACCTCAAGCATAGTAAGAAATCGAAGGCAATCAACTCTGAATACCTTCTCTGAACACCGATCTTATCTCCACCAATTCACTGGTGATGTGGTGTATGGATAAACCATACCAACAACAGTACAACTACTGTAAGTACAGAATAATACGGCTTTGGTTACTCTTAAACCTTCTAATATAGAATTTGGTCTAAAAGGACTATTCTTTCTTCTACCCGT
Source organism: Popillia japonica (assembly GCA_004785975.1). Lineage (NCBI taxonomy): Eukaryota > Metazoa > Arthropoda > Insecta > Coleoptera > Scarabaeidae > Popillia > Popillia japonica. Next base: position 19,133 of record SMLS01073455.1, on the reverse strand, counting down.
TTAAGTCCTGCTGAAAGTCACCTGCATCATCATTGTTATTTCTTCTACCTTAATCAGTTCCTTCTTCCTAACCACTTTCTTATAGTGCTGTAAAATATGTCACTGCCTCTTCTGTTCGTACAGATTGCTGAATTATAAATGTTGGGACATAGCTTGTGGTGTTAGCTAAAACCAATAACTGGCATTAAAAATAGTCACACAATTTTGTAGAAGTGATTCTAGCAGTGATATCTAACATGTGCTTTACAAGTTCTCAAAGCAGTTTTTTTTTCTCCGAAAATTAAAGAGATGTTGATAGCACCAATGTAGTAGGTGCTGGTGTAGTGGGATAATTAATGTCTATTGTGTCTATCCTTAAGGTTTTAATCCAAGTTGATCTCCAAACTTCTGATGAAGTTCACGATCTTCTTGAGAGAGCTTCAGCTAGTTCTAATTGCACTTGTTTGGGATGGTGGTAGCCTCATCGGACCAGCATCACACAGTTATGTATGATGTCACCGCCGTTTTGCTGTGTTGGAAACAGAATGTTCTTCTTGTAGAGGAGATATCTGAGAATGCCGTGAATCATCCTGAGATGGTGCTAAACTCCGTTTTGTGGTGCTTTAGCAGAGATTTAACAGCTTAATTTTTCTGAATTGAAACCTGTGCCAGGTTCTACCTTGGTGATGCCCATAAATGCTTTCCTCTTCACCTCCAGGCACAAACCAATCACATCCTAAAGAGCTTCTATTGTCGCGATAGTTTGTCTTTGTTTATCTTCTTGTTTTCCATGATTGAATACATTTTTATCAGTTTGGGCTTTAATCCCCACGTTATGACACAAGATGAAGCCAAGTAGACAATATTCGTATGGCTTCTCTTTGAAGGTGGAACACATATCGAGTTCTTCTTCTGACAAATTTGCAACGTTAAATAAAGCATTGAGAGGAATCTACATACTATGATAAGAATTGGAGGAAATACAAAACTCATGTGATAGAATCCTCTTATCTAAGTAACAACCTCCAAGCTGCACACGTGTAATACATATAGTATACGATTTTTAGTTAATCTTCCTCGCGAAAAGCCTTCTCCTCGTTCGCTCCCATCTTTGAATAATTGAAATACTATACCGCGCTCGTTGAATAATTGAGTACCGTATTGAATTACAAGCGCTACGAGTCCATGCGGGCCTTATGCATACACTCCGGAGTCAGAAAAAGACCCCCGGAGCACTCTTTCCGCGGTACACGAAAACGAAAGCCGTTCCTTTTTCTTCCGCTTTTTCCCTTCTTCTGTAGGAAAGCCGCACGCTTAACCAAGTCGACTCTCGAACCAGAAGAGGAAAAATAAATATTGACACGATATTAAAGAACGAATTGCTATGAGGGTGCTGATACAATTTCCCACGTCCAGGACGTAGGGAAATCTTTTCTAAAAATGTAATACAGATGTAGCATGCTGTGCCGGTATATATCGGCTCTGCGTGAGGTGCGTCTCGAGAGTATTCAAGTTGTGTCGGTCGAGTTCTTCGCAGCATCGTCCATTCGCTAGTCCGAACGTTATGTTAGTTCCCTTATGGGAATTCCTCGACGGCGTTTTGGGGATTTTCTTATTTTGTTGGTGACATATTTTAACGTGTAATATGATGGCGACGTGAACGGGGACAGTTTTTTTGGCAACTGTTAATGGATGTTGATGCAATTATATGACAGCTTTGGGTCAATGTGGGTGTTTTATACAAATTGATATACTGTTGCCTTCAGTGACTGAAATTTTGGAACAGAATTGCTACGCTAGCAAAAAGATTCATTGTGGAAATTCTAGGTAGCATGTTAGAAGCCGAGATGAAGATTCATCTTCAATTGTTCATCTATCATTTGTTACTTATTCTCAGGATAATTTTGCAAAAAATTTAAAATTTTCCAAACGCACTCCAATCTGCACTAAACTATATTGTGTGCATATCCAACCGAAACAAGCTTACACAATATTATTTCATGTCTGTAGAAATAAGCAGCAATAAATTTCCATTTCAGCGAAGCAAAATACTTTTGATCTACCTAAACAATCCTTTGAAGTAGAAAATTTTCCATTCTCACTAATTCAAGTATCCCGTTCAAAACGTCCATAAACTAAATTGCAGGAAATGGAAAAATCTAACATTCAGAACGAGGTTAAAGATTAAGCTTTCTAATTAACTTGAAACATTTTACCACTACACCGGCAAAATAGATATAAACAACGGACACAAACGCCGTCAATGGCACCAATGAATCAATGTTATTTCGTTATTGAAGACATTCGCCGACTTCGCTAGTATTGTGCGGAGCTCGTGCGGCGAGAAAGAACGAATACGTCGGAGACAGTAATGAAAGACTGTGGTATATTTACGGCGGTGTGGCCTTCAGCAGTAGGAGAAAAATCACCCACCACAACATGTAGAACATAAATTGCACCGGTCCGTCACGGTTAATGAAACAATATACGCTTGGGTTGTTGCTCCTGGTGGTTGTACTCTCGCGCTCGCAACAGTTGAACTTTCGCTGTTCAGCTCAGTCGTTTTAAATTTTCGTAGTAGAGTAACGACTTACATCTAGAAAGTTCGAAATTAGGATTCGAGGAAATGAATGGCAGACTTTATGTAAACTTTTAGTATCTGCTATGTTAAATACAGTTTAATTTTTTGTACAAGCTATAATGAGGAAACCGTCCCAAATTAGCAAGTACACGAAACTTTAATTTTTTTTTGAAGATAAAAAATGGATAAAAAATAGTGCTCCATCACTGTGCATAAGTTGTTAGAGGACGGCTGAATTCAACTATACAGAGTTGTTTAAGATCAGAAATTTATAGCAGAGAGGCGAAAAACAGTATAAATTAATACAGAATTCTTCTACAGTCTTAAAAGAGTATAGATGTGCCGAAGTTAATTGAAAGTGCAAATTCTTTTTTGTCTTATCTTGAGAAAATTAAATTAAAAAGCAGTATTGGAATATTTCTCTCGTTAGTTTGTATGGTATGATAACCAGTTCGGTATTAAATGCCCACGCTTGTAATATATCCCTTGCTATCAATAAGGATCAAAAATTTCAACTCATGTTGCAAACCAAATTGATTTACCGTACAAAGAAGGTTACGTTAGTTCTATCCAATTGAAATTAATTATTAACTTGACTTCACTAGAAATTTGCCCTGATAACCTCTTTCCTTTGATATAGCTCAGTAACAGAAGAAAAGAGCACCATTCAAAGAATTATTTATCATGAAAATCCACAAATTGTTTGTAACTACAGCTAACAGTACTGAAAACGACATATTGGTAATTATGTAAACTATGAATTTAGGCAAAAGGGTAAATGTCTACAATACTCAGAAGAAAGGAGACACTGCAATCTTCATATAACTCAAGAAGTTCCCATACGAATGAAAACTGAAGAAAGTTGGTAGAATCCAGTAGCAAAATTTTGCTCATATAAACTATGTAGCATTTCTAAGTGGAAAGCTACTCAGACGATTTCTTTCATTTGAAATAGCTCAGTGTAGAATACGACAAATTCTAAAAAACAGCCAAAAAGGGATTATGCAAAATTCAGTAGAAGATGGCGCAACAAGCAGCTAGATATTTTGACCTTAAGAATAAAATAATACCATAAATAGTTAAAATGGTTAAATCTACTGTCTGATCTAAATTTCTTCATCTAATTGGTACACGTAAAAAATTGATGTCAAAACGTTAAATTTCACTTTTCTTTTGGATACATCCCTGGTAGGATAGAATCAAATGGAAACTTTCGTAATTTTTTTTCGAGATACATATTGTCGAAGTTTGTTTAATTAATTGTAAATTAATTAAAAAACAGCCTACTTTAATCAGAAAAGTGTTTGAAAGCATGGTATAAAAATTTTTGGTTCAGTTAATTCTTTACATTCTACACTATTTACTGTCATTTTGTTTGACAGAATATGTCAAATAATTTATGTAAAGACCACTTTACACCAAACTATACTAGATGCTACACTATTTAAAAAAACTAGATCCTGTCCTATTTTTGTTTCTAAATTGATACTAGAACATGCGCAGAAGTACTTTTGTCAGATTGACCAACATCGGAAAATAAATACAAGTTTAGTATATTATTGGAAACGAAGGTAGATTATCTTCGTCAAGTTGGTGGAACTTAAAAGCTGTTTAGTAGCGCCATCACGTATTGTTTTGTTGTACTAGCACCTAAAAAAGTATTTAGAGAATCCTAGAATAGAATCTAGTATAGAAAAATTATGAATCTAGGCATGGTGTAAAGTGGCCTTAAGTTATGTCAGTTGTTTGTTAGTTTGCGTAGCAGGTTACTCTGCCGACAAAGCAAACATACCGTTAATTATAGTTGTCTTGCTCATACTGCTAATCATGCAATATAATATAAATAATAAATAATGCTCATAATATAAAATGCAAGTATAATCTGTTTACGATAACACACGAGGCACGTCATCAATACACGTCATAATGGCGGTCGGCATTATTGCCAAATCGTTTTGCTAGTAGATTATGTGATGATAGTTCATTGACAGGAAATTTACGTTAGCGGTTAAGTTCATACTCACGAAATGGCAAAATCGTACAGGGCAGGCAACTTTGTATAGAAAAAAAACTCTAAATTTTCGATAGTGAGAACAGTTATTTTTGGGTATGTCGTTTTGTATAGGTAGCTATTGCTGATTTTACTGGCTATGACGGTCTCATCTCTCATCGTAAAGAGACTATAGATAGCTGTCTAGCGGAATTAGTAATTTAATTAGTAATTGCTATTTATCTACGCTAGCAGCTGCATGGAAAGACGCCTCTACATAAATTTTATCACAAGACTAAAAGAGAAAGGACGGCATATCTTTAGTTTGCGTTATCACAGCCGTCAACAACTCAATAACTACGAACCAAAAATTGTGGATTATGTGAATTTTATTTGACACAGCTTTTCAAACTTTATTAAAAGCTGATCTAGAAAACTTACAAATTTACTTCTATAGTCTGTTTACGATAACAGACGAGGCACGTCATAATGGCGGTAGGCATTATTGCCAAATCCTTTTGCTTGTAGATTATGTGATGATAGTTCATTGACAGGTAATTCACGTTAGCGGTTAAGTTCATACTCACGACATGGCAACATCGTACAGGGCAGGCAGCTTATAGCGTATAGCAACTATATAGAAAAAAAACTCTAAATCTTCGATAGTGAGAACAGTTATTTTTGGGTATGTTGTTTTGTATAGGTTAGCTATTGCTGATTTTACTGGCTATGACGGTCTCCTTTCTTATCGTAAGGAGACTATAGATAGCATTCTAGTGGAATTATTAATTTAATTAGTAATTGCTATTTATTTACGGATCATAGAAAGACACTTCTACATTAATTTTATCACAAGACTAAAAGAGAAAGGACGGCATATTTGTAGTTTGCATTATCACAGCCGCCAACTACTGAGTACTACGAACCAAAAATTCTGGATTATGCAAATTTTATTTGACACAGCGCTCTTCAAACATTAATGAAAGCTGATCTGGAAAACTTACAAATCTACTTCTATAGTCTGTTTACGATAACAGACGAGGTACGTCAGCAATACACGCCATAATCGTGGTGGGCATTATTGGTTTTTTTTAATAGGTTGTGTGTGTGATGATAGCTCATAGTCATGTAATTCGCGTTAGCAGTTAAGTTCATACTCAGGAGATGATAACATCGTATACATAGGACAGGCACCTTTGCATAGAAAAAATTCCTATATCTTCAATAGTGAGAACAGATATTTATTTATGGTTATGACGTACCTCGTCTGCTATCGTAAACAGACTATAGCCAAATTTTCAGTCGTTGAGCTAATGACTTCTATTTATAACCATTCATTTATTCAAAACCTAATTGGATGTTGTCAAGATATTCACCAGTAAAATAGCAATGAAGCACAAAATTAATCTACAAACAATACAGAAACTATCTAACGTTCCTTGACGTATTTCCGCTACCTTCTCCCGGACGTTTCCGATATCTGACGCGTACGGCTTAAAATATTAGCACTCGCGTGCAAGGTAAAACGAGCAGATAGAGATATATTAATAAGACGGGAAGAACGGCAGTCTCGCACGTACATTTATAACTCGTCCTAGACATTTGTGAAAGCGGATTACTTGACGAATCGTGAGGGTTTAACCTCGACCGGGTCTTAGATCAGAAGTCGTTAAAAACGGGAAAAGTTAGTCCTGATCAATATGAGGGGCTTTGTCGCCCTGTAGGGAAATCCGCAGGTGAACTGTGAAGGGGGAGGGTAAACGTTAAAAAAAATCGTCCGATGGTGCGGATAGATAGGCCATTCTGTAAGGTCGATCGTTCTCTTGAAACGAGTTTTTCTCTTGCGCGCTTGAGCGGACTTGGTTTTAAAGTAATTGAAATATATGGGATTATGGTAAAGGATGGGCTAAATCGAATGGCTTAACTTCGTCCTCGAATTTACAAGTATGGAAATTGAAAACGTTCCTGTTTTAGTTACGAGGTTGATCCCCGTGGAGTTCTAGAATTAACTCCATCTACGTACATAGATGATAAACAATTTTATTTTTTAACTCTAGTTCTCTGACTGCAGCGAATGCTAATAAAAATTGCAAGGGAAGTCCTCTCAGACTGATAAGCTCAGGCTAAGTTATAAATCTCTTCGACCCGGGTGTACCCAGAATTAAAAAAGTTTCCCTGTTATCTGGGCGGGATTTGATTAGATTGTTTCACTACTACGAATACGACAGGGACTTGAATTCAACTTCGAAGAAGTGCAACATCGCCTCCGCCAGCGGCCACCGCTGCATTAGTCTTTAATCGGATTTGGCTGACGTAGGTACACGGTAGAGAACCTTTAATAGTTTGCTAATCAGGTTAGCAGAAACATTAATCCGCCTCAGGTGATGCGAACATCTTAATGTGTAGGTTCGAGTTTAAATTCTCTGTTCCATTATATCCGACAGCTATAAATGTTTCCGGAAATAACACAAGAATAAGAAATACTGCTTCAAGTTTTTCTAAACAAATGGATATACACTTATAGCATGTATTATAAGCATATCCATACAGAATGCAATGATTTATAGATAGTTCACTCAGTCGTAAAGGATCGCAGGTCCACTCGCAAGGAAAAAAAGGAACGTGAATAAAATGGGGGACGAATCCTAACAGAGACGTGAATTTCTCCACAGTTCGACCGTTTTTCGCACTTGACAGAGTTGTATTTAGTTTGGCAGGTAGACAGCGGCATGAGAAAACGGTCCTTCCGTCGTCACCCGCCCGGGTCCCTTGTATCCTTCGCCGCCCCTGGAAAACGACATCAATTTTCCACTTGGCGTGTCGCCACAGAAATTGTAGATTTTCGAGTTTTGTAGCACAGCTCGCAGAACGGAATATATAAGAACCTAAGGGGATACGGCGTAGGAGGTACCCATAAGGGTGGTAAATCCCCCAGTATGGCGACCCCCCTCACCAAACATTAATTAACAGAAACTTGTAGAGGTGTATTTGTTTTGTTTAATTATATTTAGAGTATCTCCGGTTCGAATTAAACGGGTTTGAATTTTCAGGCGAGCTATTGTGTGTGCACCTAGCATTTCATTTAAAGTCTTGTGCGGAATACAATTACTCATGTTTCAACTTTTTCTAAAACGAATGGGTTTGCTTTTGCAGTGCTAGCAGGATATTTACACACATTTTTATGCAAATTAGTTTTGCTACTTTGGTTTAGCGATTGTTGGACAAGCCAATGAGATATGATGGTTGGCATAATTTAGGTTATTATCAGAATATTTTTTTATTTGGATGTGCACAAGAACTTGATACAGGTACAGATTGGCTGTATCAATTAATACCCACGAAACTGCATTGGGTCCAATTCGCTACAATGTACTACGACTGGGTGCTAAATCTTCCTGTAAAAGATGGGTGAAATTATGAGCTGGTTTGGACAGCAGTTTAACTCAAAAACAGTTTAGCTAGTTCAGAATGGAATTGATCTGGTTGAGCACTGGGTTTGGATCGAACTGATCTGATTAGGAACTGGTTTTGAAAGCAGCTTATCTGATTCAAAGCTGGTTTCAATCTGGCTTATAAAGAGGCATCTTTGGTTGACAAACTGGTTTTGAAAGCAGCTTAACTACTTTGGAAAATGATGACAAGTTATGAAAAATGTAAGAGATATAAAGAAATAAGGAAGGTGTATACAAGAATTGATGCCTGAGGTATGAGAATCCATAGAGAGAGTGAGCTATTACGTGACACAAGCGTTGTTTCGCCAGCTACTTGTGTAATACGAGGAGATAAGAAACAGACAAATACAGTTATTGCGGTGGATTAGTTGGTGCAGCATATATACTCATTGGTTGTGTCAAATGCGACTGCTTTAAAAGAATTTACAACAAAGATTTTGGTGCTCAATGAAACCAATCTAATGAAGAACTTAATGTTCTCGAAAAGAGCGAGATCTGAGCATATCAAATTTGAAGAATCGAATTGGGAAACAAAAGGAAACATAAAATTAAAAAGAAAAAGTTATCTTGAGGTGGCACTGCAGTGGAGACAGATATGGAAAAGGATACCAATGTGCCATATGATTGGCTCAAAGAAACGGTCCAAAAGAGCCTGAGACAAGCCACCATTAAGAATGGTAGGGTAAGAATTATGAAGCTAATTTAGCTGGTTTAGAAAGCAATATGTCAGGTTCAGAAATAGGTTCGTCTGGTTGAAGACTGGTTTTGAAAACCTAGTCTCGTGCTTAGTCGGTTTGGAAAGTAGCTTGTCTGTAGTTCAGGACTGGTTTCAACTGATTTGGAAACCAGCTTATCTGGTTACCTGGGATATGACTAAGTAAAGGCTAGATACTCTTATAGATAAAGGATTAAGTGGTTGGGAACTAGTTTAGAAAGCAGTTTATCTGGTTCAAAAGGTAGCAGTTGGTTATGAAAGAAATTTAGCTAGTTTAGAAACCAACTTGTCTGGCTTGGAAACTTGCTTATTGGTTGGGTGCTGCTTTTGAAATAAACCATGACAATTAGGTGACTACTTCAAACAGGAAAGCAGAATTTGGTGAATATTACAACAATTCTAGGCGAGACAAATTTAATTCATCCAATGATACAATTTTTTGCCCCGAATTGACCAAAGAAGGAGGACGAACAAAAGCCTAATTGGAATGAATGAAAACAAATTAAGCGTAAACTAGAAATAAATAATAATCAAATTCATGTTTGCATAATACAATGGGAGGCATCTTCTTCGATTACTTATTTGAAGGACTTGAGGACACTGGGACTAAAGGACTGGCGGAGCGAGTTGAAGGATAGAAAGAAGTGGAACAGAAGAGTGACAGATCTCTGATCCAAGGGTCACTAGGCCTGCAGTGTTGACATATATGTAGTTTACTTTGTTGCTCGTACCCCGTCATCTTCTTCTCACGACTCTTCTGAACAAGAAGAAATGAGGATGTAGTGGTGAGGCTGTTTAGTCAATAAATGGCTGGAGGGCAGCTACTATTGCGGGCAGGCATTGAGCAAACATATTGTTCCTATTAGTCCCAACTAATACTTTCGTAGATAGCTAACTAAAAAATGGAAAAATGTGGAAAGTTTGAAGTGGGATGTGGCCCAAAATCACACGATTCTGCCGCTAAAAAGTGTGTAGGTTTTATATTAAAGCATTCGTTTACTCTAGATAGTTTGGTGTCATTTCACAACCTACACTATTACATACATATATGTATGCAATATTGACAGCATAGAAAAAAAACCTTGAAACCCTTTCAAGACGGTTAATTCTTATGTAAAACTGTGTTCGCATTCATTTGTTACCGAAGTCCTTAGATATCGACGTTCTATAAAGTCGAAGTAAAAAATATTTCTACGTCCTTTCGATGGAAGCAAGAGAAATGAGATCTCAAGCCGACGTCTTTAGTTACACATACATACATATATTTCCAAAGACCATCTCATTCTTTCCGCCGCCGGAATGGATCGTGGCGAACGTTTCCCGAGGTATCATAACAATGGCGCATCGGAATCGAAAGGTAGGAATGAAAAACCATTACGCGGTTAAAAACGACACTGTCGAGCGTGGGATCCGCCAGGGACGACGCCTTTTCTACGCTCTGGGGCGTCAATTTGACACATCCATAATGTAGTTTGGCAAAGTGCTTGAACCGGTGAACTGTGTTATCCGTAACTTTTTGATTGCTCGCCGTCTCTAGCGGATACTGCGGAAAAACTTATCGTCTAGCGGTACTTACGGCTTTTAAAACGCAAAAAGAGCAGCCCGACATCCCGCTGAAAGCTTCTAATTGGTTGTTTTGGATCGTATTGGTCCTAATGCTGGTGACGTATAGTAATACGAAGTTAACGTCTTCATATTTAGTTAAAGCTATCGCCTTAATCGCGGTAATAATTTTAGGAAAGAATGCACATGGATGTAGAAAAAAAACTAACAATGGAAACCTTGGAATCAGGAAAATTTACATTCTTAGTAGTAAAATAAAGCAATCGACTACGAGCAACATCGCAAAAATATGAACACAAAACACACACATAGGTGATTAAAAGGTTTTGAAATGAAATTCATATATCACTTGACGTTTAATAACCGGTCTGGCGCCACAAAAATAGAAGTTGAAGACGCCGGAACATAAATAGAAAGAGCTTGGGAAACGGGCGGAATGAAAAAGAAAGGAAAACAAAAAGAAGCGAAAAGTCGTTTGGGATGGTGACGATAACATTTCGGCAGTGCGACGGTGTGTAACGTTTATTGAACTGTCACCTTCGTATTTCTAAAAGTTCCATCGAACGCGTCAAACTACAGAACATTTAGGAGGTTGGCCAAGTTGGACTTGGAAAATATGAAAGTCGAGGTGAAAAATTGGAGTCCAACGTGAGCGCATTCGATACAGATCGTGGCGAGGAAAGATAGAGAGACGAAGATAAAAATGGAACAAAATATTTGCATTAGACAGCCGACGAAATTTGTCGACAAAACGTGCTATATTTTCGTAATCTAATCGGTTTATCAATGTTTTTTTCTTACAAATAGATAGCAGACGTATAGGAAATACAGTCAAACGCAAAAGTGTGGGTGAGTATTGGTTGTATCTACCATCTTCAATTCTGGAGAATATATGTATAAGATCAAAAGTGGTTGATGTTGAAACGTCCATATAAATTATTGTATAAAACAATGTTTAAAATGTCTGTAACTTGGGTGACAAATTAACATTATTTTGTGCAACTGCAACTGACAGGTTTAAACCAATATTTGCACTGCTGGATTTTAGCAAAGCCTTTGACAGGTTGGATCATAATATTTTTCTGTCATTTCTGTAGTACATAGGGCTTTCTACGGTAGGTGTCCAAATCTTTAACTTTATAGCCTATTCTTGTAGTGAGTGGCGTTCCTCAATGCTCTATACTAGACCTTCTGCTTTTTATTGTTTATACTGCTTTTTTACTATCTACAGTAAAAACCTGTAAAATTCAACTTACCATTCATTGAAGCTTTTCAGTTAGTTCAGTCTTTTTCGACAGATATAATTATCGCACTATGTTTAATTCCATCAAGTTATCTATTAACTGTATCCTGTTATCTCTAGGTAACAATGCCAAAAATGTGGGTCTCTTTCTTAACGTAACACGTCCTGTCTCTTAAAGAACTATGGGACTGTTAAAGTTTTAACATAGTAATTTTTTCATATGCATTCAGAGATATTTCCCTCAAATTATAAAATCTTCAATTAAGTAACAACTCATGCAAAGAAAACGAGAGCTTATTATTAGATTTATTAGATTAGAGCAGATCGATCCATTTCCTGTCCTCAATGTGACTTATAAGATCTATGTAGGTACTGTCAGTAACCTTATAATCTTTTAGTCCCAATTGATTTTTAATCCTCTGAAGAAGCCACAAGAGCTATCTTCTTGTGGCTATGGCTCCAACACCAGCCGATTTCAAGTACTCTTGGGCGAGAGGGTGGTGCTTCTCTCAAGCGACTCTCAATCTCAATCTGTTATAAAGCTACGATTGTGTTGGGTCCAGTAGAGATTTCGCTTTAGTGGCTGATAAAGTAAGTAAATAAAGTTTTTTGATTGTCTCAGTTTTGGATTATTGACCTAGTGCAAAGTCTATTGTTTAGTCATCCACTGGTGAAAATGAGCTTTAACGTGATTTTAATCTGGCCCATAAAATGGCTCTTGTCCTATGAATTGCTTCCTCGTGTCTTTCTTTTCAAGACCATTTATCTCGAAGTAATGCAAATAATATGTCTATATCATCTGATGCACTATTAGTTATTACCCCCAGACTCTACATTTAAATCTCAAGCTCAATGCTTACACTGGCGCCCCATTCCAAGTAAGTGAACGTTGATTAATTGCGCCAATCTTTGTGGAGGATTGTGCAAAATGGACAGGACATCATCAACATAACGGGCAGTTGTCATATTGCCTCAAATAAACAGAAGTGGTGGTTGGCTACCATAAGCAATAGCCTCCCAAACTATTACTCCAACAGTCCTATGTATGTACATGACTCTCAAGAGCAAACCTAATGTGGCGTCGCTCTCCACGCCAGCGTCGTACCCTTCTACAGCCATCGTGCATACCTGGCCAGAATCGCGATTTGTCTCTGAAGACGACATTATGCCATTCCGCTTCCCAATGCTGCCATTCTCTGCACCAGTTCAAAGGTTGGCAACAGTGGTTCGCCGCCAAAGCAAGCACTAAGCGTGGACGGTATGAAAAAAGTCCAAAGGTTCGAATGCGGTGATATAGTGTACGCACAGTAACAGGTTCACTTTCTTCTCCAAACCATTGGTCAGCGATATGACGCACTCTAGCTAAAGTCTAGCTGTTCTTCTTCATGTTCCTTTTCTTCTGTCCACATACGACACACATACGTTAGCATCATTCCAGTACAATTACGCAATTACTAAACTTTTTTGTATTAATCAGCTCTCATTAACGTGATTCTCTTCGCAGAAAATTAACAGAAATTTGTTGACCATTGTCAAGTGCAAGGTAATATGTATGTATATATTGATGGTCAAATAATGGATCGTTGTGCCTGCGTAGACTTATGACTTTATAGAATTAGATTTTGACAACTCACACTTCCGTTCCAATAATAGTGCATACAAAGAATTTTTAGATCTTATTGTAGGTGTCTATGTCTTCATTTATCACATAAAATGCAACACTACAACTGCCAGCTATGTCAAAACTACATAAAGTATTGTATTCTTTCGTATTCAATTCGAAGCTATAAATTTATTTTCAATTGGAGATAGCCTTATTTATCTTTTACGTGTTTGTGCACCTTGTTGTCGGTACACGGCTTCCAGGCGTAAACCGTGTACACAACAAACCTTTCCCTGCGAAACAAGAATTAGACTTCCTCGCCAGACACTTCCTTCCTGCCACACGTACTACGCTGTATACAAGGTAAAGAGAAACAAGCCTTGTTCCCTGTATAAATTTTTCCATCGACATGCCGGTCGGGTCGGATGCAGTCCAATAACAAAGCAGGCTACGGCATCAGGTATTTAACTATTTACGATGCAAGTTTCGACTTGTTAGCTCACGAACCCTGCCGCCGTTCTGAATATAAACATTGACCTTAAGACGCTAAATCTCCAAAGGGATCATAAAATATACAGAGAGTGTGCCGTTCCGGACATGTTTAACAAGGAATCTTTCGAAAACACTTGCGACACCTTCCTTGAGAGAAGAAATACGTCCCGAAATAAAAATCGACAATTAGAAAAGGTTATAGCGAGAGTATGAAAGATACTAGATCAAGTGAGAAGGCGTTATTGGAAACATATTTTATTTACGATGTAGTCCAGGTGGTAGAGTAGCGGCTAGAGGAAGTAGGTAAAGTGTGAAAAATGTTGAATTTTGTTTTAAATAAAAGTTTGTAAATGTATCTGCAATATATCGTAAGGCAAAATCCTTGCGTACCTAGTACCTACCTAATAAATTCCTACATACATACACACGCTAATACCACGAGTGGCATTATCTAAGGCGACAGAGCAGGCCACTCTCTTCATATATCTTCGCGACATAAAATACATTATTTATCCCCCCATACATAGGACGACCATACATTTCGCCTAAGACCTTGGCCTGTCTTCGGTAATGGAAATCATCGATCAATTTTGGCGGAATACATCAGCCCCAGACATTATCATTACCTGCAAGACACACAATCCGGCTCAGTGCGCCTGCATTTCTTCCTTCTCTCGCATATATCTCACAATTATCGTTAAGGTTCTCTCGTCTGGCGGGAGACATTGTTAAAAGCAGATGTACTCATCGGGATGTATGATACGTGAGGGGATGGAAACTCTTTTTTTTTGACAAACTGCGTTTCAAAGCCGTAAAGGCAATTCTTCTTCGGTAATACGTGCTTGATTTATGAAAACTAATTTTGAGTGTAGTATTGTATTCATATAGCTGAGATACAGATACAAACATTCGACTAATGCAAAATTTTGGGTAAAATATTTTGGTTGGAATACGGAAAGTTTGGAATCGTGTTGGTAGGTGGTACTACTACTTTGGAAACCAGAAGAGCAGTACCTATCAGGCATTTGTAGGAATCAGATTCTATTTCGTTTATTTTTATCTTTTTGTTGCAATGTTACTTGTTGTTTTGTAAATTCATTAATTGGCATCACTTTATCATACCTCTTGTTACGTATGCATAAATATGGTTATGTGCGGATTACTCAAATTTTAGCATTTATCTTATCACTACTACAGTTATAATAGCGGTTTATTGACAAACGACAACAAGAAAGTACAAGTATAATTAACTAACTAAACCCATGCAATTCTAATTGTACCTTTGCCAACGGGTTTAGGATCAGCGACCTACAAACAAGTCTACATCCTAAACACAGCAACATAACCTGCATAACTAAACAAACTAAATAAATATATTATCGAGTGAAAAATTGCATTGCACTAGAAGATGATAATAAAACACAAAAAAAATAGAAAAACGTATTGTTAACACAAATTAAAGCAACTAACAAAATATCACTACGAAGCTGAGCTTAACTTACCAAGCTGTATAGAGCTTACGCAGCTGACGGGAGAATTGCATGGGGCATAATGAGCGTCAAGACTGAGGAAGAGCATTAATAAATTTTACAATATTATAGGAAAATGATCTTTTAAAAATTTCTAATGCGTGAAACGAAGGAGTCAATTGACCTTTATATCTTACGTCAATTGCATGAACCTCAGTTCTAAATAAGACTTTCCGGTGGGCTTTTTCTAATATAGAATTTTGTGGTAGAAGATGGCTCTACGTACCATACTCAACCAACTCGCCCATACTAGAGTATGCGAAATTTTGTCAAGCTTCCTAATTCCATATATAAACCGCAAGCAAGAGCTTTATATACGTTGAATTCTTAGTCTGTCGGTGCTGTCAAGGCAGTGATAATATACACTAATACAAAAGTTAAATCTTGATAAAAAAGTGACTTAAATAGGGCTTTCCTCAAGCCAGCATCCAAGCAATTTCTGCTACCATAAAGAACTTTCAAATGAGAATATGCGGTTCTGACCATCTTTGAAACGTGTCCTTTGAAACGAAGCTTTGTATCCAAAGAAAGACCTAAGTCACGTGCGCTATCGGACAGGGCAATAACCTCCACACCAATCCTAATTGTAATATCACTCACGACACCAGCTCGTGTCTTTCAAGCCCAAAAACCAAACCCGAACGATTAATATGTAGTCCATGTTTTAATGAAGTATCTAGAAGAGACTGGAGGTCACTATTGATGAACGAAACAGCTCCGTTGACGTTCTCAGGACTAAAAGAGTAGTAAAGCTGCGTGTCGTCAGCATAGAAGTGATACTTAAAATGTTTTAAACATTTTACAATGTTAAATGTGTATATTGAGAATAATAAAGGGCCGAGAATGCTGCTTTGGAGGGACACCGGACACAATCGTAAGAGAATAAGACAACGAACCATCATATAAAACCTGCTGAGTTCGGTTACAGAGATACGAAGATAAGAACTGTATAGAACATTCACCGAACCCAGCAAATCTCAGGATAGCTAATAAAAGAGAATGATTAATGGTGTCGAAAGCCTTGGAATAATCCAATAAGAGCAAGACAGTAATTTGGTTATTATCGATGCTACGTACAAGTCATCTAAAATGTGAGCCATAGCTGTTTCACAACTATAAGCGGAACGAAAGCCCGATTGCAAATCAGATATGATATTATTGGCGTCCAAGAAGCCTCGAATCTGCTGACTAACAGCTGTCTCCAAAAGTTTGGACAGAGCTGGATTAATAGAGATAGGTCTTGGATCAGAGTAATAAAGATGACAGTACAGAAGATTTCGGAATGGGCCTAATGATACTACACTTCCAGCAGTCTGGGAAAGTGCTATCCAAAAAGCAGCTATTGACAATTTGTGTTAGCACAGGTAACAAAAAAGGACAGCACATGCGAAGCATCCTAATCGAAATTCCATCCCTGCCAGTAGGCTGAGGTGTAATAGCAAAGAGCTCACCTGATCAATAGTTAATAAAACAAAGTCGAACTTACCAGTAGTGTTTATGTTGGTGTTTTGTTTTCTTTTGTATTTTTTTCTCTTATATTTCTGTTTTCCTTATTACATACAAGTATATTATGGTAGGTTGTACGAAATATGCTTGACCTAATTCTAATGTTTGTCCTACAAATGGGTATTCTGTTGGGCAAAATAAAGATTATTATTCCATCTGCATCTTCAGACAGATCAAATCGGAAATAAACAGACTTAATCTACAAAAATAAATATTTAGGCTAATTTACACACAAGGAACACGAATTTGATGTTCACTTTGAAATCCAAACATAGGTTTAAAAATTAGTTTTATCAAATTAGAAATTGCAATCCGATTTTCATTTATTTGAGTTAGCGAAGCCTAATTTGCAGCAATAGAGTGACAGGAATTCTAAGAGATTGAAAAACGCCTTTACAAAAGATAAACATTCTACTCGAGACCATTGAAGCATGCAGCAGGCCAAATTTTACTCCAAACGATGAAAATTTAACTTAATATCTTACACCGGAAATATCCAGTAACAGTTGATTCAAGGACGACGCCGTTCGAGTCAGAAATCCAGATTCATCCACCTGACATTTACCTGTACCTGAGATTGTAAGATTAGTTCTCAGCTGATGCAGATTATACGACAATGATTTATTTGTTCACAATCAAGAAGTTTTAGTTAGTGTTCTTTAACGTAATTAGTCAAAGTTTTTTTATACCTCTCAAAGAACTAATATTAGCTGATTTACGCTAATACGCTACTTTACATATAGTTAATTCAATATTACATTTGTTGAAATTGAATTAATTGTTTCTGAACCACCCACCAGAAAACAATTATATGGTCTAAACCCTGTTTTTGATCGTAAAACATCCAATAAGATTCAAATTCATTGAGAGTAAGCTTTGCGTAAAAGATCACACCAAGATCTCTAATTGTACTGAAATCATTCTACATCTATTCCTCTGGTGTAACTCACGAAGCAGTATTTGGAGATGGTTGGAAGTAGTTTACACTGCTGCTGCACCGTTTATGAACAATGTATAGATTTAAATGAATAAAGTTATAGTCTATCATCCCATTTTGCTACTTCGTTGGTAGATTTTCAGATCATTAGCATAAACGTAGATACCGCATAGATACACAGGTAAAACATTAAAGGTCCCACCCCTGCTAGGACAAATATACACAAACAACAGAACGCAACACAAGACGAAGCATTGTTGTCTACATATGTTCTTGATGAGAGGCCAGAACCGTTATAGATTTACTTAACTTTTTCGTATCCAGATCCATAGCTTGGAATTGTTTAGCCAAGTACCTGTGCTGCAGCTGTCACCCATCTACAGCATTTTATTTCGCATGCCATAAGCTATGAAGGATGCAGGCACTCGGGTAGAGTCTACACAACAGAGATGTTCTATATCTTATGCCTCTATCTTAGTTTATTGACCTTGACCAGGAAGACCCCAGTTCTGTTTTGGTGAAGAGTGTTCGAGATAATACACTCAAGACTTCAGACATCAGATTCCTGCAGTTCTTCCAATAACTAATGGGTTGGCGACCCATTTGCTATCTGTTAGCTTCTTCAGAAGGTTATATGGACATGATTTTTTGTCTTGTTTCAATGGTTTTTCTGTGTTGCATTACATTTCCTCTCCACGTGATATTCAGAATTCTGTTAGACTCTTTTGCATGGAGGTGGAAAGCACACATTATGAGAGTTATGTTTGTAGTAGGTAGTCATTGTGGAGCTAGTCCGTTCAAGTTTAAGTTCCACTTCTATGAAATTCTTGGCTTGGATAGCTATGGCCAAATTATCCATATAGAGAAAACGTGTTGTGTAAGTGGTGGTGGGCTCCCCTTGGGGTAAGCCATTTTTTTCATCTTTGCATATGCTTTCCCTTCCTACCAGACTAACAAAGAACCCTCTGTTTTGCAATATAATTTCCTCCAATTTTGCCAGGCTGTACTCCTTATTTGTCACGTATATTTTTGAGAGGAGGAAAAAATTAAAATATCCATGACCAATTTTATTTAGTTTTTAAGACCGTAACACATACTTGAATATCAAAGCTGCAAAGAACAAAAGCCTATCCTAGGCGTATAATAGATTTTCTTTCTATTCGTATACACTTCAAACATTGCCCTAAGCTCCCTCTCCTTTCGTTTTATTCGGAATCTACAATTTGCACGAAATACATCTCGAACAGCAGTAATAGGTAACACTTCAACCCAACTCGTACTCTTCCTTGTACTTCCTGAACCTGACGCGGAGGACGTGACGTAATCAAAAAGGATCTGACTTTAATTTTCGGTAGGACCTGCAGCGGCAATCGGATCTGGCACATCTACTGTGAAACAAATGGATCCGAAAGTGATTCCATTTTCTATGTCATTAGTTTCCACTTCAGCCGACAGGGCGGCGCAGTTTTGTTCCTTTCTCGACCGAAACTTTGCAAAATAAAATCCCGAGAAGAGTTCTCGCCAAAATCGGACGGACAGTGTT
>SMLS01073454.1:0-10604 GCA_004785975.1 Popillia japonica | reverse complement strand
TTCTGTTGGGTAATAAAATACTATTATTATTATTATTATTATTATTAAAAGTTACCCCGTATAGCTCTGATGTTAGTGAAACAGGATAAAGATATAAATGACTAACACCACACAAGTAATAGAGGATTGTTCCAATAATAAGATGTGAAGAATACTTTCTTACTCGAAAAAACAGCTACTACTATATTTTTGTATTTACCTTTTCGAGTTTCAGGATAGTTTTCATTCGATACTTTCATTTTCTTCAAATTTCCTTTCTTCCTTTGCAGTGAACGTATTGTTTCATTAGGCAACGACATAAATAAGATTAGAAGCAGCTTACTGACATTTTTATAGAATCCCCACCATAAGTACCTACACCAATAAAAAAAATCGTAAATTATATTTACCTATTATAAGGCATTCGTTTCATTTACCGCAGTTACCATAGGTAAGTAAATAATAACTGGATTTGATAGATATTTGTTCCCGATCATTTACAATGAATAATTCATATTTATGGCTGCGCAAAGAATTGCATTTAAGTATTCATTTATTATTTCCTTAAAATCACGTCAACTTTATATATACATACATATCACTATTTATTTACGGAAATTCTATAGAACGAAGTTCTAATGCAGTATGTAAAATACCTATTACAAGAGCAGAAAATTAAAGCTTATTCAAGTTATTTGGAAAATGCTTTCAGAAGTTTATACAGAAGTTGTATAAATATTTTTAATACTGTGTACAACTAGTATATCACTAATGTACCTATATAAACTTGAGTGTCTATTTTATATTACAGTGGACAAATAATCAAAAATCTGCGGCCTCAATCCTATTAGTAGGTTCCATGGAATTAATTTGAAATAATTCTAAACCTGCGCTGCGTTTCTCGATATAATACAACGTCAACATGGACAAAAACGATGTTCATTTAAAAATCAACATGAAGTTATTATTCTACTTAGGAGCGTTTCGTTTTCGTTTGAAAAATCCTTTGTATGATGTTGCATATAGAGGTTACTCGCTCTTCATAAAAGGTTATTTTGTAATGTTCGTTATTACTCAATACACTGAACTTATTACTATGCCCGATAAAGATTTATTCAATGTTATTGCAATATTAGCAGTATCATTACTGTATACGACAACCGTATGGAAAATGGCGATATGTAATGGAATATTTATACAAAAACTTGTCCAACAATTAAGAGCGATTGAGAAAAGAATTCTTTTGTACAATAATAGAGACATACGGCATATATATTTTGAGCACGCAAAGAAAAATTATTTCTGTTCATGGTTTTTACTATATGGTACTATAACATCTTCTCTGTATTACATTAGACCAATTATAGAAGAAAAATCCAGAGATCCTATATACATGAACGTTACAAAAAATAACGTTACTCTACAATACAGAGTCCGACCGTTGCCACTGGGTTCTTGGTTTCCGTTTAACAGATATAAATATTACTACTTCTGCTATTTTCATCAAATATTTGCTACCATGATTGGTGGCAGTATGGTAGTACTAACCGGTCTACTGTTTGTAGCTTTGATGATTTTTGTTATTGGACAATTGAAAATTCTGCAATATAGTTTTAAAAACGCTTCTAAGCTGGCATTGAATATGTCAGTAAGCTCTAGCATGCCTCACGATAGGGCTGTTCGTTATACTATTGGGCATTGTATTAACACACATAAAATGATTATTCGGTAAGTACCTACATAGATTTTCCAGCATTAAGAACTAAAAGTTAAAATTTTTGTACAAAAAATACTATACAAAATATACCAAGTTATTCGCTTACTTGGTACATTTAATAGTAGAAATGCGTTTCTATCTCGATGAAATCGAATGAAAAGTTTGACTAACTTCGAACCTTCAAATATAAGTCCGTCCAATAGTGAAGATCAAAATTCTCCTGCTGTCTCGAAAATTCTTAACACCACTATTGAATATAAAGTAACTATTAATCCCAAAGTAAAGACGAAAGGAGTAGTTATCAAGATTAGTTTAAAAATTTTGATGATTAGATGAGTATCCTAAGACTTCTGATACTACTCTTGAGATATGCCTATCAATATAGTTTTGTACTATGCAAACGAAAGAAACTGCAATACTTCCTTTGGATTTAAAAACTGGAAATTCGCGCTAACTAAAAGAAAAGATTTAGAGAATATGATGTTATTATCATGTTCACAAAAAATCTACTAACTTAAACGCTAACACGCTCACTGAATATTTTAATGATTATAATTGGTAATAAGTAAAATTTTAAGTCACTGGTACGACGAGGCTTTTTTTATGAATGGTGAAAAAAGTGAAGTGCAAACATTAATACAGAAGAAGTTGAAAGAACGGTTATCATGAAAGCGATCAGTGAAGTTTCCATCAAACAACTTGAACAGTGCTCCAATTGTACCTTTTTAATTAAAACGTAACATTTCAAAAATATACAAGGATTATACTTTGTCGTTCACTAGAAGAGTATTAGACATATATATACATCCACTCAACAAATTAATTAGGTATGACAATAGAACTGAAGTCATGACGTTGTTAGTAATAGTACAACTGAAAGAATTTAGATTTTCCTTACTTACATGTATTTTATGAAAAATTACTGCATACTCTGCATTCTGACTGGATACACTACAATTTCTAAATTCTGTAGTTCAAACCATTAAACAAGAATTAAATATCAAATAGGTAACCATCTCAATCAGAAATTGTTGTAGAAAATTTGAGCCTGAGAATCTTCTCGGTTTTAGTAAGAATAAAGGGTTCAAGTTGAAGTCTAACAAACTGACTATGATATAGAATTTATGTAACCTACAAAACTCTTTTGAATCGAACCGGCGCAACAGAATGATGGAAAGCTGACAACATCCATTAAACATTCATGACTTCAAAAAGCTACTACTCATACCTTATAAGCCATCATTAATACCCTGTAACTCTTCTTGACTACTGCTTCTAAACAGGCACGTAAAGCTACTCTTAAGAACGCTTTTCAGCTTATAGCAGCTATTGAGAGAAGCATGTTTCAGATAAAATATTTTTAGACAAAATAATATTTAAAAAGACGTAAAGCCTATATTGTCTGTAAAAAATTATTGTATTGTTAATGTTGTAATTTCTGATTCACTAGCTATATCACATTGTAAAATTTTTATAGCTAATACACTGTATTATCGTGATCTAGTAATATCACTAGATATTCTACTCCTTTGTGAAAATACCTAATTATACGTTCATAATAATAGGATAGCTTACAATAGCTAGGACTGAGTTTGCATGCTTGCATTGCAAATTTCTCAACAATAATCGAATCAATTATTTCTGATTAAGAAGCACATGAAAATGGATTCGCTATCTTACATATTTACCATCGTTCACGATGGAGAGTTATCATTTAAAGATCAATATTACCTTTCTTTTCGTTGTCGGTGGAATGGTTATACAAACTGATAGTAAAATAAAGAATACTTTGCATCTGGTATATTCATATATAATCAGACTTCATTTTTTAATCTTTATCGTAGCTGAATATATAGAACTTATGTATGCACTGAAAGAAGATTTTTATGAAGTGGTTGCAATTCTGGGTGTTGCTTTCTTATATTCGTCATCAGTATTTAAGCTTCTCAGTTGTAATACTAAACTCGTGAAGAAATTAATTCAACAATTAAAAGATTCGGAAACAGAAATACTTTACTACTATAATAATGACTTAAAAAATATTTACAATTATCACAGAAAATGGAGTTACTTGATTAATATAGGATTTATATGCACCACAATAATTACTGTGCTCCCATTCTGTATCAGCCCCGTACTAACAGAAATGTCACTTGAACCAGTTTACTTTAACGAAACAAAGAATAATAAAACGGTACAACAAAGAACAAGGTCCCTTCCACTGATTTCTTGGTTTCCATTCGATAAATATGCTTATTATTATTACTGTTATACTTATGATATACTCGTTTTATTTGCGGGTGCTGGACTTACTGCAGCTTGCGAATTGCTCTTTGTAAGTCTAATGATATATGTTATTGGGCAAATCAAAATACTTCAATATATATTCAAAAATTTAAATCCGCTAGCCAGAAATTTATCCAAAAACGCGAAAATTTCTTACGATCGGGCTATCAAATATACTGTCAAATATAGTATAAAAATGCACCAAAATGTAATACAGTAAGTATGTATGTAAGTATATACATATTAGCATTTTTCTTAAAAATTTCTGGAAATATGCTGTAATTTGGAATACTTTTTAAATACAGTACAAAACTAAACTGAATCAAATAGTTACAATCTTCATCAATGTCCCTAATTACTTAGTTTTTTGTGCAACATTATTGAAAACTGGTGTTAATGCTCTTTTACTCTTTAATCACCTTATGTCATCACTATTTTTTTTCTATCACATTTTATCAAATCATTTTTAATTTTCAGATATGTAAAAGATTTGGATAAATCAATGAGTCGCTTAATGCTAATTGATTTTGCTGTTGCATCCATGCAAATGGCTACACTTGGTTTACAGATGATTGTTGTAAGTACCTAATAAGTAATAATCGCATACACCCACACTTTGTTATCTGGCAAAGTTTTACTTTAGTCATATCAGCTCAAAATTTAATCTGCACTTTCAATAAAATTAAGAAAAAGTGCCGTAGTAATTAACAGCAACATACAATTGCTATGGTAGGTATAAAATAATTATGCCAATATAACAACTTGGCCATCGACAATAGATTGCATATCTCCAAATCTCACTGTTGATTTAGGCGATATTCGGCAGACAATGTAATATGTAATAGCATTTTATAGTTTTAGAACTAATGTGCCATGAATGTGTCTTTGTATTTTCCTAGAGACAAAGAAGTACAAAACTTGGCAATTACATCCCTAGCTTTTCTCTGAGTGTAGAGTCATAGGTACTGCATGCATTAAATTGTTCTTGTGACGTCTCTGTTTAACTAACATCTTGGTGGGGTTTCTAAATTCTAGAAGCTGCTTCAAATTTCAAATTAAATAATTCTTAAGGAATGTTTGCCACTCTTCCCTCTAAAAATAATTAAGTAAGTTAATAGTAATAAGTTGTGCAACTCAACGAAGTGCAAGCATTCGTTAGGCAATAATAATCGTTAGAAAATATGGCTGTGAAGTCGGAGATTGCCGTAAATGCCAACAAATTGACAAACAGCTTCATATCTCTCTAATAATTCCCGACCGGGAGGAGAGAGACGTGAAGGATTGTTCGTTGGTTGAACTGAGCGAACCTTGGGTGTAGGTACACCTTCCGACAGAATTAATGTCGTCGTCTATAGCGCAGTGTTTATCAAAACTGCTCACCGTTTGACCAAGTACGTCTTCGGTCGGCATCGGTTTCTGTAGGTAGAAGATTTATTAGGGTATTAGTATTTAAAATACCGGATAATTGTCTGGATCAGGTACGAGAATTGAAATTATGTCTTGAAAATGTACCTATACATATACCGATATAAATATATAAAAGGTTATCATACATAGGTTACTTTAATTTGCAGATGTCATTTTAAAATACTCTTAATACACAAAATTTAAATGCACCGGTGGAAAGCATCATTTTTATTGCTTATTATATTATACCTATATAAAGAACAATTAATAATAAACACAGACATTTGTTAGGAAACTCCTGCTACACACTAAATTAGAAAAATTAAGGTTACGAAATTTATTACACTTACAATAATTAGACACTGCCTTGCAGATATAGGGATCATTATTGATCATTATTATTCGATTACATTAATTTTTTTAAATATTTTATAAATTTATAATTAATTTTTGTGTTTCTTTAAGTTTTATTTTATTGTTGTCCCCAAGTAAGCATGTCCCTTTAAATAAATAATATAATGAAGCCAAATATTGTTATTATCTTCTTACAAACAACAATTTTATTACCATGGTAAATAGTTATTAGTAAACATTTTAAAAATCGTCATCTAAACATTAATCTTATTAATAAACTATCCCAATAATTTTTTTTTTTTTGAAGCTATATATAGTAAATTTGCAAAGTAACTCTATTTTTCTCTATTCTCCCAATATTTTTAAAGCAGGTTCCTTTACACAACTTAACTTTACTTTAACTATTTTGTTTCGTGAAGTTCTTCCTGCCAACGCGGGAAATTTAAAAATTCAAACCCAAATACGTACTACAAAGGTATGATTTATTATGTAAAGTAACTAATTAATATACTAATAATTAATAAAACTTAACATTTAAATAAATCCGTCCAACTTCTGCTACCTTACCTTTTTTTTTTAATTTGATACTTTAAAAATTAAATAAACTATTCAATAGATTCAAAACGTTGAGTTCCTTTGTAAACTTCTATCCGCGAAAGCTTGAGCTGATATTCCTAGTTAATTTTTTATTTTCCCACAAAGTGCTTTTTGTCTTGTTCGATTTTGCCTAGGCATAAATTTGGACTCTTGTTTATACAGGGTGTCTCAGAAATAAAGAGTAATAAATTTAGGGTAGCAACTACAAGGCGTATAGAGCAGGATTCCACCGAAACCGATTTTTTTTATAAAGAAATTAAAAAAAGAAAAATTTTGGCCCGTCAAATTATCTATTACGGATCTGATGCAAGAATCTCCATAGCGCAACGTGACAAATATGTATGTACAGTTGAATTTTTGGATCTTGTCCGTTACGTCATAAGTAATGTCAGGATGAATCAAATCATTAACAAATTGTGGCGGCATCTATGTTCAATCAACAAAACTAACACTTAGGTACTCGTAAATCCACTAAAAAGGTTTGTGTTGAAACTATAAGCTTTATTTAAATTTAGGTTTTGATATTAAGGCTCTATTTTCACTCCTAGCGAGTACACCCCTAAACTAACGTCGGGTGTGTGTGTTTGTTATCCAATTTATTTGTAAATATACTGGTAAACACACACGCACACACCCGACGTTAGTTTAGGGTGTACTCGCCAGGAGTGAAAATAGAGCCTTAACACAATTGACACAATGTAATGAAACTTATTTTATATATATTACGATATTACCGACTAATTTTGAAGAGTGCCCTCTAGAGACCAATAGATCAACCTGAATGAAGCTGACTATCACGAAACGATATATCTCCACCTTGCTATCTATCTATCTTCATCACACTTCTATATAGCCAATACGAATAGTATCTAGGCGTATGTCTTCTTAACGCAACGACTCATATATCTTATTTACATTTCTTTCTAACGTACATTAAATATCGGCGATTAATGTTTTACGTACATCTTTGCTAAACTACATTGTTAATGACGTAACGGACAAGATCCAAAAATTCAACTATATGTATGTATTAATAATAGGCAACAATAGTAGCGTTATTGTAATTCGATTGCTACATAGGAATTCATTCATCAGTTCCTTGAACAAGTGCGTCGCTCAAAGATACGATAAATCAGCAGAAACTCGCAATATCATTTCGTTGTTTAAAGGGACATAAGATTTGTTGAATAATAATAAAGAACCTATCTTTTGTTTGCGTACGACCGTCAGCTAATTTTTAATAAAATGACCATAAGTAGATTTGTTTAGATTTGTCTAATTAAGTCTTACATCGTTTATGCGAAAATGAAACAAGCTGACTGATCTAAACGTAACTAACAACTGCGAGCGGTAACAGCTGACGGTATAGATAGACATCGCGCGTTCGAGACAGTATGTGTGTAGAGTGCAGGGCTGGCGCTAGCCCACGACTTTTACAAAACAATTTTTTTGTCGTTAATGGTGACATATAGCCCACATAACCATTAGGATTATTCGATCGTAAATTATTACAGCTATTACATATTAATTTTTTGCCTATTATTTCTGAGACATCCTGTATATATTATATATAAGGTGTCTCTAAAAGGTCTTTACACACGCCTACCACATATTCCTTATACCAAAATAAGGCGATTTAAGTAAACTTACCTTAGTCCAAAGTCGCTTAGTTTGGGCGCTATGCAGCCTTGAAGTTAAAATTTTGACATCGTTTTTTTATTATAAATTCACAACGGCTTATGCGATTTTAATAAGATTTGGCATGGTCAGTTAGTATTATTGGGCGAATGTTTTGAGAAAATTTCAAGAAAATACCAATAGCGGAAGTGAATGAAACACGCATGACCATTAAGAAAATGAACATAATATTTTTTGCTGTCTGTAGTAGAGACACGAAATAGTTTCTTTTCGATAGAGTATTCAAAAGCGATCAAATTATGTCTCTTGTAAAATTTTCTTATTTTTATTCGTTTTCGAGAAAAACGAAAAAAAAGTGCTTATGGTCGTGGGTTCGAAAAAAAGCAAAAAGTAATCCAGTCGCCTATGATTCCTGTCAGAAATAAACGAATTTCGCAAGGCTAAAAATACTGCTCAAATAAAGACTACAGGTAAACGAATAGGCTTAGTAAAAGTTCACGGTTTCGGAGATTTTAGGTAACTTATTTACTACAAAAAAGGCACTCTTTATAAGAATTAATTACTCTAACGAATTTTCTTGCGAAATTTGTATTTTAATAATTCGTAGTAGGTTATTGTACACAAAAACTATTAAAGCAATTAAATGACTGAAACATGAACACAAATAATAAATATGTCACAAAAACTGTTGAAAGTGTTCTCCATTTACACGCATACAAAGATTTATACGACGAAAGAAATTAAACTGTACTCTTTGCAAAATTTCTCCATCACATTTAAGGTCATTTATTGCATGTTGAATACGTTGCCATAGTTATGCTTTATTAGCCAGAGTTGTCTTGTAAACCACGCACTCAAGATGTCCCCATACAAAAAAATCAGCTGGAGTTAAGTCTGGAGAACGTGGTGGCCAATTTACAGGAGCGTCATTACCTCTACCTATCCATTTGTTTGGGTATACTTAATGTAGGTAATTTCGAACAGTCTACTGAAAAATGTGGTGGAGCTCCGCGAACATGTATCATAAATCTCTCTGAAGTTGTACAGGTAAATCGTTTAACAAATCTGGCAATGTATTTTGAAAAAATTGCATGTAGATGTCTCCCGTTAATCTTTGTGGAAGAATAACAGGACCAACAATAAAATTGCCAATTATTCCAATCCACACATTAAGTTTAAATTCGTGTTGAAAATGATGTAGGTATCTTTATAGCATGCGAGTTTTCAACTGCATTAACGTGTTCGTTATGGAAATTAGTTACCCACTTTCTTGTGAAACTAGCTTCATCCGTAAACAAAATAGTGTTGCCAAAGAGTAAATCTGCTTCTCTTTGCCCATTAACAAGGCGACAAAAACCCAGGCGCATTTCGGGATCATGTTCTAAAAGATCTTGAACTGTTATTTTATGGTATGCATATAGCAACGGTTACTAACTAATTACTGCGTGAACGACATCTTTACATAACCCTACTTCCCTACCTATTCGTCTAGTACTTATTTCTGGATCTTCTTCAACACCTTCCAAAATTTCTTCTTCAACTTCCGGAACCCTTATAAAACTGCCACTACCTTCCATAATCAGCGGTTGCAGGAGTAAAGCGACCGGTCTCCCGAAGACGTCGCTCAACGGCAGCAAACGTTGGGTGACTTGGTATTCGAAGATTTGGAAACCTTACAGAATACACCCTAACACATTCTCGAGTAATTTCTTCACAAAATCCAAATATCAGCAGCATATCGGTATATTCTGCATTGGTGTATTGTAAGGCCATGATAAACGACGAAAAGCTTTCTAAATAATTATTAGAGCATTTAAGAAACTTTTGAACTTTTGATAATTCAAGTATTTCAGATTTGACACTATTATTATTTAGCCATGCGAAATTCATAGGCAACTTGATTATTGTTTGCTTTTTTCGAACGCACGACCATAAACACTTTTTTTCGTTTTTCTCGAAAACGAGTAAAAATAATAAAATTTTACAAGAGACATAATTTGATGATTTTTGAATACTCTATCGAATAAATTTCGTTTCTCTACTACAGACAGCAAAAAAAATATGTTAATTTCCATAATGGTCATGCGTATTTCATCCACTTCCGGTATTAGTATTTTCTTGAAATTTTCTCAGAACATTCGTTCAATAATACTAACTGACCATGCCAAATCTTATTAAAATCGCCTGAGCGGTTTTAAATTTATAATAAAAAAAGAATTTGAAAATTTTAACTTCAAGGCCGCATAGCGCCCAAACTAAGCGACTTTGGACTAAGATAAGTTTACTTAAATCTGCTTATTTTGATCTAAGAAATATGTGGTAGGCGTGTGTAAAGACCTTTTACAGGCACCCTGTATATAATGCTAACTTTACATAACTATATATTGTTTTTATTATTATACAAACAGCAATTCTACTGGTAGTGATACAGCATTATTTCGAATTTTAATCAAAATTTACTAGTACTTATAAAACCATAATTAATGTTACTTGAAGCCATAGTGAATTTATAAATTATTCTTGTTTTGTTCTCTCTATATTTTTAAAATAAGTATAATCAAATTAATTACACAATATTTAATGGCAATATTAAACTTCATACGCATATCAACTTCATTTTTCAAAT
>SMLS01073453.1:0-18061 GCA_004785975.1 Popillia japonica | reverse complement strand
CCAACAACAATTTTGTTGCTAAAATCTTAAAACAAAAGGTTTGCTACATTTGATGAAATTTTTAAATAAAAATTATTTACAACATCTAGCAAAACTAGTTCATTGGTTTTTAAAAGTATTTATATTGGTTTTTAAATAAAGGTAGTTTCAATTTATGCACGTTGGATCACTAATGAAATGAGAGAGAGAAGATTTAAGGCGCTCGTACGTAAAAAGAATGAGATGCAGTATGACGCGGTCTTTGTATTTGTGAAAAGGTTGATATTGGCGGTAAAACATCGATAAACACCACGTACTACCTACCTACATATTTCGTTTGATTTTGTATAAAATTATTGCTAATTCTAGTACAAGCAATTTACTTAAAGTTACTATAAAATATAGTAAATTGAAGTATAATAGGTACTTAATTTCCAGGAATAAATTTATTGTTAAATTTAGTATGCTATGTTGCTGTCCTATATATAGCAATAAATTATACTAAAATGCAGTATATTTATACTTATAAATACTATAAATTTTTCTCCGTGTACTAATTTGTTATATAATACCTTTCATCAAAAATGGATAGGAACCAACGCGCTTGGCTTGCACGCTTTCCTGATTTGGCACCTCTCGATTTTCATCTTTGGGGTTTTGTGAAGAATGAGGTTTACAAGCAGCGACATCAAAATGTGATGGAACTTGAAAATAGTATTAGGCAAATGTTAAATAATATTTCTGGTCGAACTATTAGAAAAGCCACACAAGGCGTTATTGCGAGATCCGAGAAATGCAGTGAACAACACGGCAATGTTTACGAGAATTTGTTACGTTAGGCAAAATTTTGTAATACAAAAGGAAAATTATTTGATTATTGTGTTTGTAGCTTTTATTCTACTGGTAAGGTAATATTTTATTATGATTTTCCAACGCCTACATAGAATTAAATCTTAATAATTTTTTAAACTTTGAACGCTTCTCATTTCTTTATTTTTACGTTGAGAATAGCTATGTACGGGATACTTTTGGTTCAAAATATGATGGTCAAAAATATGTACAAATAATACAAGGGTTTCATTTAAAAAAAATATAAATTTCGAAATTTCTCGGGAATGCGTTATTCAATTGTTTGTTCAAGAACTCCGTAGTAATCAGTGTTAAAAACACAAAAAGATTGCTCATTTAACTAAAATCGTAGCTACAGAAATAACTAAGATAGCAATAGTGCACCGATAACTTCGCACATCCTGTATATAAGAAACAATTTAACTACGAACTATTAAAAAGTTTCAGAGCGTTGTAAGATAAGCCGCTCTCGGTCAAAATTAAACGATGTTTCGAATAGCAGTGGTCATTGCGAAATCTAGTTGGATACCTATGAACGAATGTATTAGAATTGAATAAGGATTTGTTTTTAAATACAAAGGCTAGCACTTCAAAAATGTATATTGTGTATACTGTCAGTAGTTTATTACTCCTAGAATGACCTCTACATGATTCTCCATAATCCATTCTGAACATGGAGCGCACGAGTTTCTTCTGAATAACAAATATACGTTCAAGTTCACTGCAGCCACCCCAATGATACCATAGCGAAGGTGTGACAAACAACAGCCATGATAAATGAGTCGTAGAGTATGTCCATTTACAATATCACGGAGTTGACGAATAGCATAACAAAAGCTGCCTAATTTCTTACAAACCAAATTTACCTGCTCTCTCCACCTGAGACGATCAGCAACAGCCACACCAAGTAAACGAACACTGTTTAGAATAGAGTAAGCGTGATTGTCGATTGTTAAATGATCAGAATAGTGGTCATTATTTTTAGTTTTGAAGATAATCACATTTGTTTTAGCGTCATTGATCTGTAAGCAGTTTGTATTGCACCAACTCTGAACAGTACTAATGTAGGCGCCAGTTTTGTCAACCACGAAGTCCATGGTATCTTCCGCAACCAAGAAGGATGCGTCATCGGCGTAGTTAACTGTTACATCATCGCTGGGAAAAAAGATTTTTAAGGCAATGAATGTCATCAAAGTAGATTACGAAGAGTAGGGGTCCCAAGATACTGTCCTGGGGCACTCCTTTCGTTGTTGCAAGTTTTGTCGAGCGCGTCTGAACACCATTAATGGCAAAGGAAACAGTTTGCGTTCTATTGTTTAAATAGGTAGCAAACCTATATAGAGCTGTACCTCTAACACCGTATAACCCCAATTTCGCGATGAGCTTTTGAGGATCAATGGTGTTAAAGGCTTTGGAGAGATCCAGTAGAATGCCACAAGGATTTTTTTTATTCTCAAACGCGGTATAAACAGCCTCTAGATAATCAAATAATGCTGTATCCATGCTCCGTCCCCTCAAAAAACCGTGCTGATAAGGGTTGATCAGCTCGTACCTCTGAAGGAAGTTGAGCAGGCGGCAATAAGCTACCTTCTCGAATAGCTTTGAAAAGCCGGTTAATAAGCTAACTGGCCTATAGTAGTATAGTATAGTATAGTATAGTATATTTTATTTAGTTCAATAATGCCACAGCGCAGAACACGTCAAAATAAGTAATACATAAGTAATAAAGTGCTTAACCCATAAAATATATCACAAACTGAAACATATATAGACTAACACACACCTATGTAAATACATACGTATAATCGTCTCATCATAGTTCTATAAGTGAAATTTCATTTAAAAAAATCATTAATATTATATAATGCTTACTTAGTCAGATGTTTCTTAAGGGTGACTTTGTATCTGTCATAGCTTAATGCTTTAATTTCACAAGGAATGTGATTATATATTTTGATACACTGAAAGATCGTCGTTTTCTGTAACTTGGATAAATGTGTTTTAGGTGGAAGTAAACAATTTTTAGCCACACCTCTAGTTTCATGTCTGTGTGTGAGTTCGTATTTTTTAAAGAAATTGTGGTAGTGTTGTTTAACAAAGAGTGCACTCTCTAAAATATATATACTAGGAAGCGTAAGTATTCTTTTGTCGATAAAAATATTTTTGCAAGAATGTCTTGGGTGTATATTGAATAGTGTCTTTACACAAGCCTTTTGTAGAATGAAGACTCTTTCCATGGCAAGCGATGTTCCCCAGAAGATGACACCGTACCGCAATGTGGAATGGAGATACGCGTAGTATGCACTAAGACCCGCCTCGACACCCACACCGCGCACAATCACTCCCAGCGCATACCTCAATCTACACAACTTGGCAATTAGGTCAGTAATGTGAGGCTTCCAGGTGAGTTGTGGGTCAAGATTCATCCCCAAGAACGACACCTCCGATACAGAGGTAAGGATTTTCGTTCTGTAGTTCACGTCATGGCTATCGTCAGTAGAGAACATCATTACTTTAGTTTTTTCTATATTCAATTCTAAATTTCGTTCAGCAAACACCATGTCCAGTTTTTCTAGTTCAAACGCAATCTATGCAATGCAGCCTCAGTGTCCTGTTCACACACCACTGTTGAGGTGTCGTCGGCATATAGGATTGCTAAGTCATGCATAATATCTGGAAGCTCATTAACATATAAAATGAACAACAGAGCTCCAAGGACAGATTCTTGGGATACGCCCAGACGAACTTCTTCCCAACCAGATATACGTTCTTTGCCATATTCATCATACAACATTACGTACTGATTTCTCTTGGAGATGTATGACGCAATCCATTTTAGTGGAGTCCCTCGAAATCCAATCCTTTCCATTGTATTGAGCAGGATTTCATGTTGAACATTATCGAAAGCTTTCGACAAATCAATAAAAATCGATGCTACTACCTTTTTTCTGTTTATTCCATCAGTTATTGCTTCTAACAGCTGGAAAGCTGCTCTGGTTGTCGATCGTCCATTTATGTAACCATTCTGTTTATTGTTTAATATTTTATATTTATTGATGAAGCTGAGGATTCTGTTACATACTAGTTTTTCCAGGATTTTCGAGATATTCGAAATCAGTGCAATAGGTCTATAATTTTTAAGGTCGTCTTTTTCTCCACTCTTATATATTGGCAATTATTTGGTTTTATTTTTGTATATTTCAGTTTCTCGGGAAATACGCCTGTCTGAAAGGACATGTTTATGATGTGACTCAGAGGCGCAGCCAATATTGCCGAGCATTCTTTCAATAGGGGGACCAGAACCCGATCAACTCCTACTGCTCTCGTATTATAGTTATTTACCTCGTGGGGATCCCCTTTTTTGTACACAGGAATTACAGTTGCATGTTTCAGCAGGTCTGGAAAGATACCACATCGGAAAGATTCATTTATTATGTGACATAAAGGGGCAACGAAAGCTTCAGGACACTTTTTTCAAGAAACTGACAGGAACACCGTCGTCAACACCGGACAACTAGGAGTTGTTGAAAGATTTGACATGAGTCAAAAGTTCATCTCTGTCTGCCGGAAGTAAAATATAAAAAATCTATACAGTACAAATAAAAATAAAATGCACAAGAAACGCAATAAAAACTCGAAGTTTCACCACTGATGTAAGTGGCTTCTTCAGGAGGAAAGAGGGGATCTGCCACGCTAGATGCGAAAACCTTCTGGCAGGTGAGAGATGTCAGTAGGTCACGATAATTCGACGTGTCAACCTGCTGACGAAGACGTCAGAAGATTTTCGTCTACAGCGTGGTTTAGACGTCGAGTTACCGTGACCTTATAGTACACCACAGATCCCCTTTTTGCTGTTGAAGAAGCCACTTACATTAGTGGCGAAACGTCGAGTTTTTTTATTGCATATCTTGTGTATTTTATTTTTATTTATGCTATATATATTTTAGTAACCATACCACGGTCACCACCCGGAAACAATCACAATAGAGAGTCGGACCGTGGAAGCCTTCGATATCATTTGGTTAAATATCTGTGACATGATTTGGCAGTAAACAATAACTGTAAATCACTATTCCTGAATAGTGCAATTTTAGTTTATTAATGAGATTAGGAATGTAAACAATTTGCAATTTAATTCTTCATTGTTACCGTCCTATATGCTGCGAGAATCAGACAAACTAACATTCAGGTTATCTTGTCTGGAGAACCCGGAGTTTATCGTGAACCATAATTTGTTAGTAAGTAGGAAGTGAAAATATATTTAACGAGAATGTTATATAAGCGCTTTATATTTTGAGGATGGATTTTTTAACGGAAGGCGCCATTTAAAATGGAGGCTTAATAGATTGAAGTGTTTGTTTTGTCTGTCTTTGTAGTCATTAAATTTTTCGTAGGCGGGATTGGTGTCCTTAAGGCCTTTAGTCTCTATTGTAGCCCTGAAGAGTGTGCTTGGTTTTATATGACGATGAAGTAATAAAATATTTTGGACGGTGCTGCCAATGTTAAGATGGAATATCTTGTGTTTTATGACTGAGAGAGGAGTGAATTTCTGCTAAAAACTTGATGTTTGGTGTGTACCCTTAGTGGGAATCTGTCCGGGTCGAGTTCTCTTAGCCGGATAACAAGAGGATCTTGTGCTTTCCTCCAAGGCTTTTGTAGCCAGTGATGCTACGCAATCTTTGACTAAGAGGACACGTAGCCGTGCGCGTTTTATGCTATTACTTTGACAAATCTCCATTTTCTTGAGGTGTGTTTTGTGGCATACAAGAAAAAATATGAACGACAACGAAAGGTCACCAGCTGCACTAACATATCGAAGCCATTGGGTTTACGGGAACTGAAAGTTATTCAACAAGACACATATTATTGTGGATTAGAAGTGCATGTTTAATTAACCTCTTGGCAGCACATGTACCTAGTCTTGTTGAGTCTGAAAGTCTATTAATCTCTCCACAAGTGCTATGGATCAACCTGCTTTCGGAGACGGACACGTTAATTCTTCGGACCTTGAGTTGGACTACATGCATCGCAGATAGAGTAGTTAAATCAGAAATAATGCTGGAACCGATAGCAAGACGAAAGGGAATATCGTGGCCAATGCCTTGCAGAATAACGATTATTCAAAGAAAATAATCCTTCTTAAGTTTGATCTAATGCTAGAAGATATGATTTTGTAAACAAGACCACAATTAGTGCCTAAATTCTTCCAATTTGTGAATTTCGATGTTGTCCAAATTTGGAACATCGAATTCTTCTTGTGCCTACGTATAATTGATTTTTATTTACATATCTAAATCCTTAGTCACCAATGAACTACACTATTTTATTTTCAAAATTAATTGGATTTACGAATAGTATATATCATGCAATTTAAATTTTTTTCATTTGATTGACCTTTTCACTCTATTTTTACATCTGCATTTTTAAACTTTGAAATTCAACAGGACTATTACATACCAAACAGAAATTTTTCTAATCGATAGACACTATCTACAACGTGCGAACGTATCAATTTAATTTAAGATTATTGTTATTATGTACTTGGAGGTACTACTTAATGTAAATCCAAATCTAAAGCGTATATCAATGTAAAAGCACATACAGAGAGAGAAATTTCTCACCGATTCATAGCATTTCCGTATAATCCAACATTAATACCGTGAGTTTTTTTATCTCTGAACATATAATGTTAACCATCCCAACCCTTTCCTATGTTCAGTTTTAAAATGGACAAGTCAATGCGTTGTAAACAATGAAGACGCAAGACGTGAACATTTTATTAAAATAAATTAACTAGATTTTCACTTCGTTATTATAATAGTTCAATTAAACACAATACAAGATTAATACGTTTAATATCGTTGAAAAAGAAGCAGAAAGATACTACCGTGGTTGTGAATAACAAACCCATCGGTTTTGAACCGACCAGAATAAAATGACACATCTAGTAACACTTTTTGGTGATAATCATGTTATAATACAGGCGAAACGATACTAAAAAGCCTGCACAGCATTTTTAAAGAAATAAGGACGCATTGCATTACACGCAGTGAGTATCCGATTCCTTAATATCTGGTCTAATCACCAGATAAGAAGTAATTTACTACAGAAGTACAAATTGTGACAATGTAATGAGATTGGGATTCTATGCATTACACGCAGTGAGCGTACGATTCTTTAGTTCTTAAATATTTTTTATTTATTTGTATATTATTGTAAATTTTAGACTACCGTCAAACGGGGATATTTTGATTTTTGAATTTCCGGAATGAAATACATTTTGTATGGATTTACATAGCATTAATTTTCGTTTAGGTGTTAACTGAAACACCTCATACACTTCAGATTTATATTTAATAATAAAAAATTTGATGAACTAATATTTTCCAGCAAAAAAATTAAGTAAGGTATCTGACCTAAATTATACCATTTCAAATGATGTTGCAAATGAATATATAGACAAACAGCAAGTTACATCCTGCTATTATGAACAGGACACAGACAAATAATTAAAATAAACAAAAATATCTTATTTTCCTGATAGTTTTTCCACTTTTTTAGGTCAATTATAACAATCCAATTCGAACAAAGATCAAATTTATTCCAAAACCTTTACAATATAATCTGGTTTTCGTTACAACTAGCCATGCCTATCAACAAAATTATATACAGACAAAGAAATTCAAGTAAAATATATCACACAATTCCATACATTAACGACTTAAGTGACAAAATTAAACACGAATTTAAAAAATCGGATATAAACATTACGTTTACACAAAACAATAACAGACAGTTATTTACAAATTTAGAAACTAAAAATAAAAAAGATAATCAAAGTAATGTCGTATATAAATTAGAATGCAAACACTGTAATAAATGTTATGTAGGGCAAACTAGACAGTATTAAAAAAACTACTGTATAATCATCAATACACTGTAACGCATAACATAATCGCGGAAACTGCTTTGTCTAAGCATTCTAAAGAATTACAGCATAACTTTGATTTTGAAAATGTTAAGATTTAATAAAAAGAAAATAGTTATAAAAAAAGATGATATGAAATGATATACATTAAAAAAGAATATAACGCGGTCAATTTTAGAACAGATATAAAGAATTTAAGTATTATTTATAATAATTTAATCACCTAATCACGCCTGAAGTTTATAAAATTAAGCTCTTGACTAGGTTTTTTGCCATGTTTTTCCCTAGTCCTTGAATTGAATTGTTAGAGCTTGACAAAAAATACATTGATATATGCAGCATTATTATTATGATTACAAATTGACATTTCAAAATATCTTAAATTGTCCACTATATTGTAAACATAATCCTATATATCACTGAATTTCTTTGTCGAGATAATTTTGTTGATAGGCATGGCTAGTTTATAATTTGACACGAAATAAATGTCAATTTTATTCAACTGACGAAGTTGTAACGAAAACCAGAATATATTGTAAAGGTTTTGGAATAAATTTGATCTCTGTTCGAATTGCAGTGTTATAATTGACATAAAAAGTGGAAAAACTATCAGGAAAATAAGATAAGTTAAAAAAGGTCATAAAAATACATACACTAATAAACGAAAATGCCATTTGTTCTATGTTTTTATTAGAGAATATCTTTAACAAAACCTAAAGCATATTGTGGAACATAACTAAACACTAAGATTGGTAACTTCCGTTATAGGTACCTACTTAATACATTGTAATTACCTACCTTTGTTATACCAAATTAGCCAAAATTATCAGTATCAATGCCTGAAAACGTATACCGACCTCTGACATTAAAACCGTTTGTATTTTAGATTCAATTTCAGTTTTTTTAATTATTATCGATTCATCTTTTACATTTGGAAAAACAAAGTAAGCAGTTTTTAAGCCAGTTTTTTTGCGAAAAGAATTGATCTAAAAATAATTATCATTCAAAACTTCGGTTAGAATGCCCATATAATATTTAAATAAATTTGAGTTGTTGCTTTCAAGTCGCACCTTAACGTAGTCACCTACAGTTAAATTGTGTATGTCGATAGAAATGTGATCATTACTGTTTCTTGTCTCTTTATCATTGACATTACCACTAGAAGAAAAATCATGACAATTTCTTATTGAATTGTCTAAATCATCTTCTTCGTCATCTTGAGAGGTTCCAGTTACATCATCAGATGTGATACTTTTTCCTGGTTCGACGTTTAATTTTTTCTTTTTACGTATTTTTTCTTTTTACGTAAAGGCTTTGATGATCCTTCTCCAAATCTTTGTGTTTTCAGTAAAGAGACTACTGAAGAAGTCACATCTTCATTTATATTCTGTCGGTCAAGATCAGATATTTTTTGCAAGACACGTTCCGAATTAAATGGCATTATGCATGTGGCTTCAAAACCACTAATAATATTTTTCTTTATGGCTCTTACATTTAACTCTTCCCCTTTAATTGTCTTATGGTCCATACTAATCAGAGCATTTCGTAATAAATTTGGAAGTTGATCTTTTGAAACAGATACACGTTGTGGATTGTGATTTTTCCATTGAAGTAGGGTGTCCCTCCATGCAATTTTCATAGGACGAAAGACAGAAACGTCCAGGGGTTGAGTTAGATGGGTAGAATTGGCTAATAAACAAGTAAACGAAAAATTCTATCTAACACATCATTTGTAAACTGTGATGCTAGATTATCACCAATAATTACTTTTCGGCCATCTAAACTCTTAGCACGCGACAGGAAAACTGTAGTAAACCAGTCTGTAAACGCGGTTGCTTCTATCCAACCATGTGACGTACATCTTGTTCCACCACTACAACAACGTTGATTACAACAGGGCTCGCCCTTTGGACCATTTCGAGTTCAAGTATTCCACATTTTTTCTGATCGGTATATAATATATGGTGGCGGCAACACACCCGATGCAGAAGCACACATCATGACGATTGTGGCGGATTTGCTGAAATTACATACTTGTTCTGGGTGTTTGATTCCTCGTCTATATACTTAATTTTTTTTCCCGGATCGTCCGTAATGTTGGTTTCATCGTAGTTAAATACGTGCGATACTGGTACGTTGTCGCAAATTTATTGCCAGTTGAAAAATTTGACAATATTAATAAAGAAATAACGTATATAATATTATATTTCAGTTTATTTTTGTTTCAAAGAAGAAAACATATCAATCGTAAACTGATACAAGGGTAAATAAAGTTAAATGCATAGTTAATTTGCATAAAAAAGACAAATGCTTCCTAGGTACTTACAGAGTAAGTGGAATTAGCAGTATAGTGTTACGCTGAAGAGAATCATGTGGCATCGCTGCGACACCTAGCGTAACAGTTTAATGTTTCTATATAGTCTTCGATATTTAAAAAAAAATCAAGTACAAACCTTTCAAATTTGGCACTGAGAACTAAGATTTGCGAAACTATGTTAACCTATTAAATAGAAATGAATACATTTTAGAAAAAATAGTTTTTACGAAGCATCATTTTCCTTGAATAGCACCGTAAATCCCCAAAAATTATCAGTAAGATTAGGATTTTTATGCAGTAATAAAAGTGAAAACATGCGCATAAATATGCACATTTCGGAAAGGCAATATGCAATAATATGCATTTTATCCACTAAATATGTGAAAATATGCACATGAAACATACAACTTAATTTTTACTTAATACATTGTTCTTGAATTAAGTTTTAAAAAAGGAATAAAAACAAAATTTCAAAACATGTTATTGATTGATACAATGTATACGTATAATACTTAAAATAATTGTAAGTACTTATAATACAAACAAATTGGTTCAATATAATACATTATATAGACTAAGACTAATAACAGGCTTTTTTTCCTTATATGCCTGAATTCGAAGGGAAGCTTTGACAAACACTTTTTTTTTACATTTTTTACTAGAGAATTAACTAGCGGAAACTGAGAACCGATTTCCTCAGCAACTTATTTCGACCGTGGGCTAAGGATGTTGTATGTATAAGATTTTTGTAAAAAAGTTTTAAATTTGTTCCTGCTTTTAACATATAAGGACGCCAGTATTAGTAGGAGAGAACAATTGCATACTATGTATATGCTCCTTATCTGATATTTACGAATGGCCAGCTTTGGTTTAGCGCTTGTTTTTGTATTTGATTTCATTTCTATGGACAATTTTTTAAATTCAAGATATTTCCTTATTTTAAATCCTATTTACATTTTACTTGCATTTTAGTAAGAGGTTTCATAAATAATTTAAGATAGAAAAATTAGTTGTTAACGAGAAACATATTTGACAGAGAAACATTTTACCTGTTTTATCTTTCAGTTATAATAGTAATATTAATATACGATATATTACAATTTTACTTTACATGCCTACTAGGATACACAGAAACAGGTATGCCGACGTGCATCTTATGCATACGTCACTGCGAAGCATTAATTGTAAAATACAAATCCCGCCTACAAAACCAGCGACTTTAACCTTTCTTGAAATAAATTTCAAATGTAATTTCCTTCGCACAGACGTCATGCGCGGTTTTGACGATATTTGGTTTTGAAACGAGCATACCTCTATATTTGTATCCTGATGCCTACCTATATGAAAGAGATTATAAAACAAATTGACACGTGTATACTTACTTATTCGTAGTAAAAAATTTGAGGAAAAATGCCTATTTATTATTTATTGCACTGTAGTTGAATAAATGAAACATGCGGCTATTCAAAATGCACGAAATTTGTATAGTATCACAATTTACAAGCCTCAAGTGCTAAATTATGTAGACTTATGCACTAAACAGTCAAATTATGCACTAAATCGAAGAATCGCAAAAATATGCGAAATATGTAAGTTTTTCATTGAGGCATATGTTCTATTTTAATGTGTTTCGGAGAGATCCTAAGTAAAAACGAAATATTCCTTAAAATAAGAAATATGTATTTCGCATTAAATACTAACACTAATTATCAGTTTTGTTTCTGCGATTTCAATCGTTGTTATCCTATTCCTTTCTTATTCAAATGTGCACTGGTCATAAATCAAATACTACACCGCCACACCCACACCCAGTATAATGAAAGTGTTAATGTTTGACCTGGAATAATAGGCAACATCCTTATCAGTCTGTTCTTTATCGATGGCACGATTCGCACAAATAAGTTTCTGGAACTCCTTTGGGCACGTATTTTTCTGGACATACAAATTCAGATATTGAAAATGAGTGGTTCTAAATGGACGGTGCGTCAGTACATTCTGCTGCTGCTATTACGCGATGCCTTAAAAAAATCTTTCCAGATCGCTAGATAGGTCGAGTTGGCTCTGTTGCCTGGCCACCACGCTTATATAACTTTTTTCTTTGGAGTTATCTCCAGTCTAAAATTTATAATAATATACAGATAGAAAATATTCAGGAACTAAGGAATCGCATACTCACTGCGTGTAATGCATTGAACCCCAATTTCTTAAAAAAACATGATTATAACCTAAAATATTATTAGATGTGTCATTTTATTCTGGTCGGTTCGAAAACGATGCGTTTGTTATTTACAACCACGATGATACTTTTCTGCTTCATTTTCAGTAGTAATATCCCTAGGACAGTGATAATCACGAAATAATTTTATTAGTTTCCGAGAGCACGTTGCTAAAGAAACGTGCTCGAGGAAACTAATAAAATTATGAGGATTTATATCTGTCCGTGGGATATTTGGTCAGAAAATTTTTGGCTTTTTAAATTAAGGTTAACATTTATTTATTAAAAGAACAATGATTGAAAGTACAATTTGAGAAACTAAATGAGCTTGCAGAAGTTGCTGAATTTGTTTCCAATTTATCTATATTTTCACTATTTAGTTCTCCAAATCGTGACATTTCGAAAATTAAATTTGAAACTGTCAAGTTTTCCATAAGCAGTGATATGACATTAAGTCAGGTGACAGCCGGGGTGTTATCGCTAGCGATAACACTCCGGGATAGTTATCAGTATAATCAAATGTTGATTGGACATCCTGATACATGTGACATAAAAGGATTAATTTTGATTGGTCGAAAATTGAATCCAAAAATTTTCAACGAAATTAATTGTATAATCTGGTATTCTGTTTAATTGAACTATTGTAATAGCGAAGTGACAAGCTAGTTAATTTATTTTAATAAAATTTTGACGTCTTGAAGTATTTGAATGATTATTTTTCAAAGAGTGCAGTGAACATAGGAAAAGGTAAGGATGGTCAACGTTATATGTTCAAAGATAAAAAACTCGCGTTATATGAACGACGATCCTACATCGCAACTTCAAGAATCGAGCGCAGTTAAGTATGCACGTACTAGTAGGGCCGGGGACAGACTTATGCGAGATAGTACGGGAAAGCATTTGTAAGATGTGTCTAGTCCAAGTATTATGTTCATTACTGATCAACATTAATGCAACTATATAGGCAATACCTACAATGTGTGAAATAAAAGTTTTAATTATGTGAGAATATTGAATATTTTTCTTAAATAAAAGCGAAAAAAGAATACATGTACTCGGCAAAAAGATTAAATTCCTAAGGAGATCTTAATTAAACTAAAATACCAAACGACTATAATACTTATGCAAATATGAATTAGAATAGCGAATACCAAGACACTTTATTCTGCCAATGCATGTGCCTCAGCGGTCAGTATAATACTAGAATGCGCTTGATCGAACATTACTCACTAAAACTCGCTTCGTGCATCCCTGCCACAATACACACATTTTCCGTATTGGCAACTATGCTTGTTTCAATATATGGTGTTTCTGCCCTGAGTCCATCACGAATTCCCTTATCGGTATATGTGTGTATGTATATGTATGTAGGTACATATTAGCAATTTAGTAACTTGAACGGTAAAGAAAAAAAAGGAAAATAATCACACCGTTTTTCAATTGTTTCACTTAATTTGTTTAAACTGATTTATTCATTCTTTATATATTTTTCTGAAGACATTGTTTTTTATTTGGGTAATAACCGAGAACTTCCTGTCTACTTTTCTCGGTTTAATCTGTTAACTTTACACATGCCTCTTCCGATATATTTTATTCAAGCCATTATCTTCCTCTTTGTTCCGTTGTTTTGCTTTTGTGCTGCCTGAACTCATTACGTTTTTATTATTTAGAAGGCAACTGTAATTACTTGCCAAGGGCTCTTGTTTTCTCATTTATTTCGCTTTCTCATGTTGTCACCATAATAACAAATTCTCGGATAATGTATGAACTGTGCATGAAATAATTATGCGAGTAGATAAAGTTAAACTAACGTACAAAAGGACGCAAGATTAGCGTTTGTATCAATTTCGAATAACATAATGTCAAAGCTTTCCGTTTATGAGTTTGAAGTGTTGCGCCTTTTCCTAGCAAGTTTAAATCTTTCGCCCACTGAACATGTTCGGTCCGTTATTACGGAAGGATTGAAATATTTATACAT
Organism: Popillia japonica; assembly: GCA_004785975.1. NCBI lineage: Eukaryota > Metazoa > Arthropoda > Insecta > Coleoptera > Scarabaeidae > Popillia > Popillia japonica. The sequence goes on along the minus strand of SMLS01073453.1, from coordinate 3,795 downwards.
ATATGAAATTTGTGACATACATACGTACATACATACATACATACATATACTTCAGCGTAATTTCTTTTTATTTACTTTGTTATCCACTTATCATCGGCAAGTAGTTTGCAATTAGATATTTTAGTAGCAAATTGATCATTCTTAGATTGTAATTGGTATGAATTGAGTGTATTTGATTCTATTTTTCCTTTGGTAGTGGCAATCTTTTGTGTTAGTTCGCTTAAATGCAGGTCTTTAATTTAATCGAGTGTGTGGATATCACTAAAATAAGATAACATAAGGTATCAGAGCCTGTTCCTTTTAGTCGCTGGGACCTACATAAATCTATTACGATGTTGCGCTTCTGGGGGTTAAGACTAGTTGGAAGCTTTAATTAACTTTAAAATTGATCTAGGATTTTCAAACTGGATATAAGTTGATCTTAGAAACACTCTATTGAAGTGTTGAAGTTGTGCATTACTGACAACAATACATTTCTTCTTTGCATACATGGCAGTTTTAATGTTCAGCATTACCGAGCTTCTGTAGATGGTATGTATTTCACGGCCACATGAGCTGTCAAAAATTCTGCCATGGTACCCTTTGGTGAAAGATAGCACCATCTAACGTTAACTATTCTGATAAAACTTCTTTCGCCTACTTTTGTCCTGGCGAGTTCTGCCAGTAGGGAACCTTTTTGTTGTCCTCCTATTTGTTAATTGCTTGTGTTAAGTAGCTCTTTTGCACAACACAACAAGAATCAGGTCCAATAATATATATTTTTGTTATTTGTTTGGCTAGCTTATCTGCCTTTTCGTTTCCTTCAATCGTTGACAATATGGGGCAATACCCTCCTTGAAACCATCATAGTTATTGCAGATTATTAAAGCACTTAGACTAGATGGGGAGCTGTGGGAAGATACTGACAAACCTATAGCTCATGTAGGGGGGCACAATGTATCACTTGGTCGCGGTGCAACATCACCCTCAACTCAAATTATAAATTATAATTTCCTTCAATTCCTTAGTGGCCTGGAGCCCACTGAAGATTGATAAGTAACGTGGTTATTGTGACCTAATTGCCTTGTCTTTCATTAATAAATTAATAGTATACCAACTGCTATAAACTAATCACTATTATATCAATTTTGTGTGAAAATGCTCAACCTAGGCTACTAATATACATGCAGCGTTAGTATAAAGTCCTGGAACGGTCGAATAACTTTGTTGTTTGAAAATTATGATTTCTGAAATTTGGTATGGGGGTATAGTTAATATAAATGCATTTTATGCAATACAGTTTATATTTTTTTTACTTCCGGTTTAATCGGCAATACGTCCAACTTTTTTTTTTAAACGGAACGCCCAGATTTTTTTAACACTTTTGAATGCAAAATAAAAAACTACGTTCAGGAAGTATTAAGATGTTTATTTTTATTCACGAGAAAACAGTTAAAAAATTAAAACAGTGTCCTAATACAGAAAAATCAAGATACCTGTCTATTCAGGTTGCGATTACAATAATTGTTCAAAATGCTCTCCATTTACAATTTGACCGTTTACATTTTTGTCAAACGGAAGTGAAAAAAATATAAACTGTATTGCATAAAATGCACTTATATTAACTATACCCCCATACCAAATTTCAGAAATCATAATTTTCAAATAACAAAGTTATTCGACCGTTCCGGGACTTTTTACTAACGCTGTGTATGTACACCTTCCGACAGAATTAATGTCGTCGTCTATAGCGCAGTGTTTATCAAAACTACTCACCAACAGGCCAGGCAAGCGTTCGGCCAGCATCGGTTTCTGTTGGCATGTGATTTATTGGGGTATTACTATTTAAAACACCGGAGGCAATTGTGTGGATCAGGTAGAAGAATTTAAATTATTTCTTGAAAATGTATATATCGAAATTTAAATATGCTTTAAATAGCTTTCTCGCAGGGAGGTGATTGGCAAGGTCATATTTACTCTTAATCTTAGGTAATTAAGCAATTGTATAGACAAATTTGGCTGTATTAATAACTTTCTTTGCATTGCAAACTATTTGAAAAAATGAAGTTGATACGCGTATGAAGTTTAATATTGCCATTAAAGTTTGTGTAATTAATTTGATTATACTTATTTTAAAAATATAGAGAAAATAAAACAAGAATAACTTATAAATTCACTATGGCTTCAAGTAACATTAATTATGGTTTTATAAATACTAGTAAATTTCGATTAAAATTCGAAATAATGTTGTAAGACTACCAGTAGTATTGCTGTTTGTATAATAATAAAAACAATATATTGTTAGGTAAAGTTAGTAAGTCATTATATAAAAAAGAGCCCAAATTTATGTAGAGGCAAAATCTAACAAGACAAAAAGCATTTTGTGGGAAAATAAAAAATTAACTAGGCTCAAGCTTTCGCGGATAAAAGTTTACAAAGGAGCTCAAGGTTTTGATTCTATTGAATAGGGTATTTAATTTTTAAAGTATATCAAATTAAAGAAAAAAGGTAAGGTAGCAGAAGTTGGATGGATTTAGTTAAATGGATATTGTTATAAATATTAATTACTTACTTTAGTACTATAGTAAATCATACCTTTGTAGTATGTATTTAGGTTTGAACTTTTAAATCTCCCGCGTTGGGAGGAAGAATTTAACGAAACAAAATAGTTAAATTTTGGGTATTAATGAACCTGCTTTAAAAATGTTGGGAGAATAGAGCAAAATGGAGTTACTTTGCAAATTTACTATATATAGCTTCAAAAAAAGTAATTATTGTGATAGTTTATTAATAACATTAATGTTTAGATGGCGATTTTAAAAACGTGTACCAATAACTATTTACCATTGTAATAAAATTGTTGTTGGTAAGAAGATAATAGCAATATTTGGTATCATTATATTATTTATTTAAAGGGACATGCTTACCTAGAGACAACAATAAAATAAAAGTTAAAGAAACACAAAAATTATTTATTAATTTATAAAATATTAAAAAAAATTAATGTACCTAATCGAATAATAATGATGAATAATGATCCATACCTATATCTGCATGGTAGTGTCTAGTTGTAAGTGTAATAAATTTCGTAACCTTAATAGTGTTTCTAATTTAGTGTGTCGCTGCAGTTTTCTAACAAATGTCCATGTTTATTATTAATTGTTCTTTATATATAATACAATAAGCAATAAAAACGATGCTTTCCGCCGTTGCATTTAAATTTTCTGTATTAACAGTATTTTAAAATGACATCTGCAAATTAAAGTAACCTATGTATGATAATAACCTTTTATATATTTATATCGGTACATGTATACATTTTCAACACATAAATTCAATTCTCGTACCTGATCCACACAATTGTCCGGTGTTTTAAATTACCCCAATAAATCTCCTACCTAAAGAAACCGATGCCGACCGAAGACGTACTTGGTCAAACGGTGAGCAGTTTTGATAAACACTGCGCTATAGACGACGATACTAATTCTGTCGGAAGGTGTACATATGCTACGTGCCATTGTATGTACTTACCTATTTTGTCTTGTACAACGGTAAAACAAACGAAGAGCTTTAAAGGTGGGCATTTGCATTTTCCTACAGAAACACAGCTATCGAGAATTTAAATTGCAAGCACGACAAATATTCTTAATTTGACTTGCAATGTTTGCTTTTAATTTAACTGCGTGATAATACCCGAGCTAGTAGTATATGTTTTGAAATTGCGTTAGCCTATGACGCTGGAGTAGAATTAACAACAACGCGGAGAATTCTTTTTAATTACCAAAATTCGTAATGTCGGAACGTGAATTCGCAAGG
>SMLS01073452.1:0-31106 GCA_004785975.1 Popillia japonica | reverse complement strand
AGAGAGAGAGAGAGAGCGCGCTTAAATTTTCCTATCTTTTCTAAAAACGTTTTTATACATATCTGGCTAGTTTTATTTTTCATACAATATTAAAAATATCGGTTTTGAACTTTTTATAATTTATATCTTTTACATGCGTGTATTACTTTGAATTTTATTTTATTATCAGTTGAATAGTTCTTACCTCAGGCAAGTGTCAGATTCTGGTACCCATTTCCCTGTTCTTTTTTTTGTCAAATATTAGTTAAATTGTAGTTCAACTCTATTAATTTTGATTCCGTATTTAGTACCAAATTATTTCTTTTCTGAAGAAGTTACTGTTCCTCTGTCTGTGGTGACAGGTTCCAAGGAAAGAGGTACCTCACAGGAAATTTCCTGGTGCCGACCATTGGAAGTGGAACCAGAGGAGGTTCTGTTTGCAGGGTCACATCTCTGCCATGTAATTTTGTTAATTTTTATTTTTTTATTGTTAATATACTTTGTTAAATTTGACTGGCTTTCTTTTTTTTTCATCCTTGACTCATAAGGGAATAGACACCCTTTTTTTGTATATTGGCGCCCAATCACAATCTCTGTAATCCGCTAAGGATTGGGTGTATTAAATTTCTTTTTTTTTCCTTTTTTTTATTTAATTAACATTTCGGACTGCCGCTTAAGTCTTTATAGCCACTGGAAGCATTTATGTTAGTAAATTGATATGACGGTTAATTCATTTGAAGCAGTATGGAAAATACTGTATCTCATAAAAACTCGATAAAAGCTAGTATTTGGGAAATAATAACCGGCTACAGAGATTATATTTCATTCTGATGCTCACTATACCAACATTAGCCGCATTTACAATTAAATACATATAATACACATAAAACTTCCGTAACTGTAATATTAAGCAATTTAACTCTCGATCCACTTTCAGATCTTAAAGTAGGTACAAAACAAAATTTAAATATTCCAAGTCTATATCTTCACATACGATAGGATTATGGGATTGTACATATTCACAATCTGGTTTAATAAAGAATCTTAAAAAATATTGACCGCATTCCCTTATTTGTGCGAATGGTAAGCATTGCATACCAATTATACGATCTAGTATGGAGATGTTATTAGCCTTTGCAAAAGAATTGGTTCTATTCAACGTAGATGAGCCACTATATATCAAATGTATTGTACATGTATAACTCAAAGCCAGCTTTTATTCCAGTCACTACCTATTTTGTTCAATTTTAAAACAACATTCAAAATGTTGAAATTTGCTACTTGTGTAGTTCATATGAGCACCTACAAGTACTGTGCATGTACAACAAATGCAATAGTTACACATGCCTTCTCTAAGCACTTTTTCGAAACCAAATCTTTAAAATATTATCTCAACAAATATATTCATTTATATCGTTCAGAAATTAAATATGTAGGTTACATTGCCAGTTAATAAGGAAGGTCATTTGCATCATAAAGAAATTCACATGGAAGGGAGAAATTAAGAGCTATCCATATTGAATGTAGTTGCTTACTAAGAAGTGCTTCCCCATCTTATTTATGCAACGGTAGGCTTGCAAAATTTTGTCGTTTATCAAATGGGCCTGGTGCTCCTCGACTTTCTCGTGTTCTGGGGTATCAGAAGAAGAAATTGATACGAAATGAACTAATTTCATTATACTATTCGCGATTGTGAAATTGAAAATACACATCATAAGGCAGCTTTGCTTCGAATTTATTTATTAATAAAATTATCACGGCAAAAAATATTATTTATGAATAATTTGCATGACACATAATTGTTAATATTGAACACACTAAAAATGAAAAAACAAACCACTGGCAGGAATCGAACGCGAGCCAGTAGTGTCGTAGACGCACATCGAGTCCACCACTCTAACAATAAGCGCAGTTATACTCGTATTAATGCCAACGTTAACAGTGTATAAAGAACGCGCAAAACAATGCTGATTTTTCTCAGAAAGTAGGGCACGTTAGGATAAAAGCCCGTACCTAGGAGGTTCCTCTATAACATAGTTGACACTCATCAAGATCCGTGTCGAACAACCTTGGCGTTTCCCTGTGTCAGTCATGGCTTCAGGAATAATAATACAGGTTTTACTTATCTATAAGCAATAATTTATAAAAATTACAAGAGATTTAAATACAAATTAAATAAATTAAAATAGGGCGAATAATTTTTCCATATTTTCTGGCTTCTGTATTTTAGTACCTTATTCGAACAAATTCACGAGTAAACCTCTTCCTATTACCGGCATACTCGACTTTTGAATGGGCCTTTAGGAGTTTGAAGAGGGTTGCAAAATATTAGACACGTGTCTGACAGGCTTGTAACGCAGGTCTTAGTTTTAGTCGTGCAGATTTTTCTCCTTTGATCGTCTATATACAGGTCATACGATTTACAATATCCGGTCCTTTTGTTTGACAGGTCATACCTACCTACAGTAAGTTACATTATATCGTTCTATACTTCTTGTAGATAGTTGAAGTATTAGATTACGGTGAGCGTTTAAGATTACGCATATATGATATGTATGGTAACTAAACATACATAAGTCTGTCAATTTTCTTCTATACGATCCCTTAGTCATATTCTTATGTGTGTATGTATGTACGATGTAAACACATTTAAAGTCTCTTGTATTATAATCTTGACTATACTGTCTAGATATATGCGTTCAAGTTGAAGTCGATATAAAGTGTGAGTCTGATTGTTTCCTATTTTAATAATTATGCAAATAAAGACAATAGTTAAAAAAACCGATCAATTTACGGCAATTCAAGTCATCTACACCTTTACGGTTGCTCCACATATCCGCATAAGTATTCCATATCACTGATGATATTGTTTAAGTAACGTTGTATACTTCTAGTACATTAATTTTCGCAGTTGCAGTCTGTAGCTTTGCAGTTCGAATTTTCTAATTAGTCTATGCTTCATTTTACGATAATTCTTGTGGATATACATATTTAATCAGAAAACTTACTTAAATTACAAATTGGTTTCGCATAAAAATTGCTATAGTATAACAATATAATCTTATAAAAGCTTTTCAGATGCTGTCAGTGGGTCATTAAATCTGAAGCAATATCATTACTGTAAATGTCATAAAAAAAGGAAGCTGTGGTTTACCTAAACATTAGATTCCTTGAAATGCAACAAAAGTAAAAAGGTAATACAACTAATAACAATTATTCAACACCAAAATAGCAGCATCAAAACACATATATCGACACTAAAATACAGAGAAAGAACTGCAGCGTTTGTGTGATAAGCAATGCAACTTTACTCGGAAAGTCTATAGCAAAGCATATGATTGCGCAGGTCTGCAGCCACTATGGAAAGGACAGAACTTACTAAAGGTTGTCGTATATGTATGTAGTTTCCTCCATAGCTGTAATCCCCCAGGACTGTTTGGCAAGCACATGTGCCTCGCAGATCAAATTTAATGTGAAACAATGAACGTACACAATGAGAAGTGAATATATGTAATGTATAATACATACACACTTGTATATACCGTTGGAACTATAGTGATTGTTAAATATTTGCTACTGCAATATATACATGAATGGTAAACAAAAACTTGTACTCATTATAGTAATGGAATACTTCAAAAAGCAGTTAATGCATAAATGTTTACTATAAAATGCAGCTGGTGCAAATACTGTTATTTTCAGGGCGGACCAAGCAGTAGAGTAGTTGCTTACATTTCCTATAATAAAATATGTGCACAATATGAATAGTAATACAACTGCATTTCTACTACGTGCGTTTTGCCTACTGCGTTAGTTTATCATTGTACCGATTGTAGGAATGTAATTGCAATTTACGGCTTAATATACATATGTATATACATGTCATTTAACACAATGTTTGTGACTGACACCGCCGATATTGTTGTCAATGCATTATCCAGAAACAATCCAGTGACCAGACATTACTACCTCATCTGGGTAAAGTAATTTTTTGAAAATTGAAGTTGTGAATGTTTTTCCAGATTGTTCTAGGTTTGTTTTGCACTATTCTAAAATATTAGCCTCCTACCATGTACACTTCCTGAAACAAATGAGAGAAACAAACGATAATGTGTGTGAAGTTAACCTTTCCGTCCTCCCAAAATTAAAATTTTGACAATGCATACACTAATATAACTTTCAATCTAATGCACTATTAGTAAGATCATTCAGTATGCAGGACTTTTTCGATTTTTTTGCCACACATTATGCACAATAGAAGAAGAAGAAGATAGAACAAACATAAAACAGTCTAGAACAACTTTCAAATTTCTTATTATTTATTACATGAGCTACGTATAGTAGACGGCTAAACATTTGGAGCAACGTTGGCAACAAATAGAACAAGATGGAAAAACTCTGAACGGTATGATTTCTGAAAAAGATTGTTTTTATTAACTAAAGATAATAGAAATCTAATAAATTGGCACAATGTTTAGAAAATCTAGGAACAACCAAATAATGAATTTAGAAAAAAGAGAGACTTATCAAAGAATCGGGTTCTCTTTATTACGTTGCAAAACTCTGGAACAATGTATAACAAATCTAGAACAACATTTAAAGCAGGAAAGGACGAGAACGCTAATTTCACTCAGAAGACTGTCTCAGCAAAATCATTCTCAATCACTCACCTGCGAAAGAGTGAGATCGGTCGACCTCTGACTGTGAGAGAATCAGTGGTATCTACGGGGCACAATAGGGCAACAACGGCAATATCATCCCTTTTTAAGAAATACACCTTTTTCTAGTTTTAAAATAATGAATATCAATTAGGTATAAATATCGAGACATAGGTAAGCGCAAAATATGTATATGACAAGTGAGTAAACCAATTTGCGCTATAAACACTACATATAATTTGATCAAAAAAACTCATATATTAAGTCTGAATTAGAATACATTAATGCAAACAATCCTAACAGTAACACACTAGTAACAACAAGTATTAGCTGCTTATACATATTTGCGCCTTTAGAAATTATCGTCATATAACTGAGTTAGTTTCAATGTTTTAAGATCAGCGAACTCATTTCAAAACAAAAATGCGTTCCATTGGTGTTAAGATGTTTATAACTATACAATATGTCCCAACAATTTAGAATTTCTCGAACTTCTTGTACGAATTTGATTTTGAAACTTGCAGTGTTCCACTACCACAGGCAATCTAGAATATTTTGCGAAACCCTTCTTGTTGTTATAACTCAAATTAATGAAAACGTAGTTCGTCGACTTGGAATCATATTGGAGGTAATTAATAGAAACTGTTCAATTGACTCTCACAAACTTGAGTTGTATAGAAGAGGTACCGCCAAATTAGCAATACGTCTGTACGCGTGGTGTTATATTGCTTGAAAAGTTCATAAAATTCTAATTCACCGAGCCGAAATTCCAACAACTGCAGTATTGCTAATTGGGTTACTCTCAGAAGCGTAAGAAAGCAGACGTGAACACTACACTTACAGACCTCACTTCAAAAACAAATATCTCGTAGAGCCACAGACGAGGATGCACTTCATAAGATGCTCTGGTCGTCTTTTTCTGTTTAATCATGAAAAAAAAGAACCAAGAAAAATAATATCCCAGAAAAAATAATTTACCAAGTAAAACTTTGTAACTGCTATTGACTGAAAATAATTGATAACTACGACGAATCCCTTGAAAGTAAAAGTTAAAATACCTGGCATTCTCCAAAAATATTCCAGTAGATCTAAACGCAAACAGTCCATAACGTATTAATTTTTATACGTAAAGAAGACAAAACGTAGAAGAAACAGCGTAAAATCAAAATGAGAGAAATGGAAGTAAAAGAATATGAAAACCAGAAATAAAGCCATAGAGGAAGAAAGCAATTATGATTCATTGTTAAAATGACAATGTAGGTGCACAGAATGCGATGAAAATCATATGTATGTATATAACATTGGAAACTATGGATTTGCCTGAATGCATGTCTTGTTTAAATTGGCTTCACAACTCTTGCAACATGAATGGTAATCACAAGGGAATATACATTTCCAATTCTATATGTAAAAGGCACTTTAATTATATGCAAATAGACATGAGAGTTGGTAAGACATGATAGTAGTTAACACAGGTACCATACATACATACGTTTTTTAACAACTTCTACCGTATCCGGTATTACTCTGCTGTATTCAAGATAATTTCCTTGGATAAGGTGACATATACCGTACGTTTTGAGTCATAGGATATTTAAAGCGGCGAGGAGGTGAAGGGAGTTACGTCCCCACCAATATTGTAGAGTATACCGTTAATAGACTGATACGTGTCCCCACTTCTTAGCGAATTTTCATACCCCTTACCTCTTCGCGGCTTTATTTATCCTATTTTTCAAAACGACCGGTATATCAAACTTTCGTCGACTGGAGAGTGGCAAGTCAAATGGGATCATGTACGAATTTGTAAATATATGCCAACGAAAATATTGCAGCTTATTTCGTCTCGGTAAATAAGATCTTCGTTCGTAGAGAATATCTGCATACGTACGCGCTGTAAGTATGTACCTTAGCGCTATCTGTCCGTTTACCTCGACTAACGATTTATGTCCGAAATGCAATTTGTAATATTTATTGTACGGGCTATGCAGTAAATTCCAGACTAAACAGAGCATCCTACCGAACGTACTGAAAGAATGAGGTCGCAATTGTCTTTTTCCAGCACTCACAGAAAGAGCAACGAGCAAATATTCTTTGAATGGAAAAATTGGTATGTATGTAATCGCTCTGTACGTAAATAAAAGATTTAATGTTTTGCGGGAGTGCGAGAGAGATGAGAATCGCCATCTTCGTACTACTTCGAGTTAAACGTCCGTCCATTTGAATTAAATTTACGATTTTAAAATTCATTTTTCTGCTTCTGCATCACAAGTTCGTTTGCCGTCTAGGAAATTTTTGATTTCTTTAGAGTGCACATCAAGGATTAAAAGAAGCTTTCGTGGTATTAAAGTTAGTTTCTATCTAGCAGAAAGGTTTTTCTCTACATAAAATAATAAATCGTTTCATCTCGCCCCTGGAGCTTACTGTTTTTATTAGCTATTCAATTTACACCTAGCATTTCCGCTTCTAAGTAATTAGCAAGGTAATCCTGAGGCAAAAACATGTATCTAGAAATATATATTTTCGAATAAGCATCAAAGCTTTTTAATAGTAGATGAAAAATATTAAATGGAACGTTAGTATATTTCTCAAAACTTATTAGTAACAGTATATAAAAAATACCCACCCCTACCTAATTTGTATACCTTACTACTATATACAAATGTACACATATATTAGATATGTATGTGTGGTAATTACTCATTTGATAAATCTAGTAGAGTATAAATGTTTCTGTTTGTAGTGAATGGTTGTATTGGATGCATTTTTCTCTGGGTCTTAAACGCTGTACATGAAACGTTATTAAGTTTTGTTGTGTTTGTTTGAAAACGAATTCTAGCATTTTCTACGAACGTTAACATTTTTACGTCTGTTAGTTTCTTGCGGATCATTGTTGCATCCTCTTTCATTAGGATACGATTATTTCACCTACAAGCCTACAATGCTGTAATTAATCATCGCCCTGTATATTGAGTAACTTAACCTTAAACGGAACATCATTGTGTTTAATACGATGCGGTGTATGTACACTGTTTGTCTGAACCGTTACAGAAAGGTACAGTTGTAGGAGTAATAATATATGAGGTAGGGTTGGCCATAAAACACTCTGCCAAAATGTTTTTTCGCTGAGGGTTTTTTTTTTCCTCCGCAGCGAAACTTTACCCGGTTCAAACGTGCCGTGTATTAACTAGAGACAACGCTTGATCCATCATTCATATTTGATTTATTGTTGTTTATTTTGCTTTAATATGTCAGGTGTTTTATTTTAGTTTCACTTAGTTTCGATAAAGAAATAAACAAGAATAATGAGAGAAAGTGATATAACCAAACTTATATAACAACTATACAGTATGTTTACGGCCACCTCAGTCACCTAAGAAATAAATAGGTAACGCTGGGAGAATCTACAGGCGCACTTATTGTGCATATGTATTGTATACCGTCCGAACGCGTGCGAGCGGTCGATATTTACCCTGTGTAAGCTATATTCTACTGTACGATTGTACTGGCAAATATAGTTTACTGCATCTTAGTTCAGCGGTACATTAGATTTCCTATCGAGCGGGCGATCTATCTAACTAATATCTATCTCTAGTTATTTCCGTAGAATTCTCACCATAAAATTATTTTACCATAAACAGTTTCTACTCCGGCGTATAATATTCCATGTTTTAGGCGACTGTTATCACTCAGAACGCGCTTTATTGAGATATGCGTGAAGGAGTGGGCTGTAGGACGCATGAATTCGACTAAAATACTCATGCAGTCTGCACAGAGACTTAAATTTCTTGCCCGCCATCGTGCGCTTGATAGGAAATCTAATGTATTGCTGAACTAAGATCCAGTAAGTTATTTGTGCCAATACAATTGTATAGTAGAATATAGCGTACGCGGTTAGGTGTCGACCGCTCGCAGGCGTTCACACGGTATATACGAGACGATGCCGCTACGACGGCGACGTATGTAGTGGGGAAGCATTGAAAATATTATCGACTTCGTTGTAAATAAGACAAAGCTTGAGAATAGAGAATTGTCTTATTACTTATTTCATCGAGTGAATTACCTAGCTGTCCCTCTAGTGCAGAAAAAAAATCGTTATTTTATACATAACCGCGGATATAATCAAGATCATTGGTTGTGTAATGTAATAATTATTTGAATTACTATTTATAGTAATCTAAGTGGTTTCATAAAATATGTTTAGGAAATTTATCCCACACATAACCGGTATTATAAGTTTTCGATTGTAATAAATTTAAAGATATAGTTGCAGAAGTACACAGTTAGTTTTACATGTGTAGACTTTAGATGTACTGTATTATCGGAAATGCTATTGTATTGTCCTCAAATCTGCCTTCCTTTCGCATAAGAGCAGTATCTCAATCTATCATAAAACTCCCTTCAAACATTATGCAAAATGTCAGGCGTAATACTTGTTAGAGAATTTTGAATATGTAGTCATAGTTCTTCTAATGTATTTGCTCCAGCAGAACGAATATTATAAATTTGTGGTTTAATATGTCCCCATAGAAAAAAGTCATTCGGAGACAAATCGGGAGATCTAGCTGGACACGATATTTTTCCTGGCTTACTTATAATCCTTTCTGGAAATGCTGAGTAAATATTGGATAACGACAGCAGCATTGTGTGTTGAACATCCGTCCTACTGAAACCATATGGAATCAACATCAATATCTTGAAGTTGATAGAGAAATGGCACAACATGGTTTCGCAACAGATTTACATATTTGGCAGAGATCAAATTGCCGCGTATGAAGTATGGACCAATAATGTGATGCTGAATCTTCTAGAGTACTCTGTTAGCGTATCATATGTTAAATACTGGGTAGCTCTAGTCTAGACCATTAACGGGTCACTGCAGGATTACGTAGGGAGAAGGTAGATTTGGCGGTAAAAAGAATGTTTTAGAGAAACTTGTTAAACCTATCAATCATTTGTTGGCACAATTCCATTCGATTTTTCGTATCTTGTGGAAAAATTTAACTGATTTTCAAGATTTTGTAACTGTGATATTTATTCTTCTTTAGAATTTCGGCAACAGTTGCATAATAAATGTTACATTCCCTTGCTATCTCTCGCAAAGTTGACGTTGGTTGATTTTCGACACTTGCACAAAAAAAATGTATCACGATCATCATTTTGAACAGCAGCTTGAATTTTGTGCTGACGGGGGAAAAGGCAACCACAGTTATTGTTATTTATTATTCTAGCAATTGAATCCTTAGCAGGTAGTAATACATATAAATCATAAAATAAATCAATAATTTCTCTAACACACAAAAAATGCCTATAATGGGCGCTCATGGTCTATTGTTGGAATCACCCTGCTAACGAGAGTAAAATGAAACTAGATCAGTGCGTGATCTAGTTTCATTGTACTCTCATTGTCATCAGCGAAGCTTGGCGTGCTCCATCTAATTTCACAGTAGCTCTCTCAGGCCTTCTACCATGGGGTAGTATCTTAAATTACGAAACTGCTGATAGTATTAGTCGGCGACAGTTCGGTAGTTGGCGCTGTCGTCAATTGTAGTACTATTTGAAATCTTTATGTTAATAAATTTTGATGTTGGCACTACGTCATATTTGTATGTCTTTCTCGTAATGTCTCTGATGTTTTCTCAGTTTGTATCGGTTTTTATTATTATGATTTTGTAAGCAGCTATAAATATTCGTTGTTTTTTGAGTTTGTATATACAGCTTTCAGGACTATTGTATGTTTATTATTAGTTGTACAGCTTTTTCTTAGGTAAATTGGTAATTTCCCACATGACATGAAAGTTGTCGGAGTCTAATGCCATTTTTGTTTATTAGGTTTCTCTGAAGATCTTTGTGTTTGTGGAGGACTGTGAGATTGTAAATTTGTATATATTAGTTATAAGAACAGTTTAAAGTGTAAAATAGTTCCGCCAGGTAAGTCTATCATTTTGCTGATTTATTTAAATGCCATTTCATGACATATCTGCAGTCAAGATGAGCAGACTAAATCCTTGTGTTGTATTTGCCTGCGACAATAGAAGTGACTCCGTCATTCATTCCCAGATCCGGAAAAGGAGTTGGCAAAATTTTATCGATGGCTTGCAGCCTGTCAAAATCCACGGTTAAATGTTCTGCCTTGGGAAACTGTGCGTCGGTTACATAGAATATGCCAGACATTTTGCCCCAGAAGTTGTTAGTCGCAGTAATCGTTTATTTAAAACAGCATTTCCAAAGCTGTTTATGCCCGGTAAGTTCTTCTTTCTAAGGAAGGTAAATTTTGTGTATATCATACCTAATTGCTATTTTAATTTATTTTTAAGGAAATCTGGCTGATACTTCGTTCGACTTAATTTTGCTTGTAACTGGCAGAACTTAAACATTGTTAAAAGAAACGTATATCTTAATATTAGTATAAGTTATATTTTAAATGTATTTGACTTGTGTAAACATTAGAGTATTATTAATAGTAATAGCTTACAAGATATTAATCACAGTAGGTGTTATCAATTAAATAAAAAAATATCAATAAAACTTAGGTAATTAGGTTAAGATAAAATTTTAAATGGAAATACGAAATGTTATTTCGTCAATTATTACAATACATAAATATTTGTGTAAGTATATTTAAAATGTATCCTTATATTTTTTTACCTTCCTAAAATAACTTCTGTTTCATAATACATGATCTACCTAAGAATGAAGAGTGAAAAATTTTAATAATAATAATAATTTTCAGATCTTTTGATTAAAATACTAAGATCATTATATTTGGTAGGGGATAAGGCAGATTTGTAAATAATTTTTATATCTCGGTCGTCAGTAATAAGTCATTACTAACGACCGAGATGTAAAAATAATTTACGAATAATCAAATACATAAGATTTAGGAAGCAACATGCGTTTGAAATTCCCGGTTCGAAAAAACCTTGGCGACAGTTTTACAGATGGCTCTATACACTCTAATTTTATTATTACGTAGTTTCCCATCCATGCCTTCTACCTCCAGTAATACCCAACTGGATGCGCTGTTTAAAACCTTATGCCTTCTAGGGGCTAAAGGTCGGAGACAGTACCTCGTACAATTCGCGGATTGGAAGTCTCGGCAGATGTCTCGATTTGTTAGCAGATAATGGGAATTCCTTTACGGCTTACCATGACATCGTGATTCCAACAATAGACCATGATAGACCAACATAAACTCAAAAAATAGAGTTTCTCATAGTTTTATTATCTATATGTGAATGTAATTAAACTGAGACCAATAACAACGTTATTTTCATCACACGGGTTACCTGAAGTGGAAATCTTTACCTAATGAAAGATATAAATCAACGCTAACGATTTTGCCATAATACTGCGCTTATCCCTGCTTGTTGAATTTTGTCTGGTTGCCCAACTTTTATTTCCCGTTAAAAATATTTGTACGCAGGATGAGCAAATAATATAATATGTATATACGCTAATTTTGCAAGCTAGCGCTCCTATACCGCGTTCATTGCCTTTATTAATTAGACGCAAAAGCTAGAACAGCGGTATATTATAGGTGGGTCAAAATTTTAATACTGATATATACACGAGGTCTCAGCGGGTATCCTCCACCATTTCAGTATCCTTCGTAGACTAAAGGATCTTCGTTTAGGGTACATACAAGAAGGATCTGCGTAGCCATGGGTTGTACACCAGCCCGCATGCATTATTAAAATGAGTTTATAATTACCGTCTTCGCTTATGTATAAGTTATTAAACTACTATTGGGCATATATTTTGCATATATGTAACGAGCAACGTGACCTTATTACTGACTGAAACTATTCCTTGACACAACATGCATATCGCGTGACAGTGTATTCTAGTATGCAAGGTATTGATGTTTTTATATTCATTTTTAGTATGTACGGAACGAGAGCACCAATGTCACGTCGGTTATAAGTAGGGAAGTTATTGCAAGAATTTTTCTTGAGTCGGAATTCATTAGCGAATGTCATTGCCATCGTTGTATGTTGAAAAATTTATCGAATATATAGTTAACCTCTATATTCCGACATATGTATGTATGTAAGTATATGTACAGTATCAGAAGTCTTAGATGTGATCGAGATTTTGAGCCATGTGGATTTAATCGAGGCGGCGGACAGTTGGGATGGCTTTTCGCTTGAACAAATTGATACCACTATTTTACGTTCTAGGTTTAATACATTGGATATTATTGGTTGTGAATGTATATTTAATTTTGATTATGTCTGTGTGTTCGTTGCTTATGCTCTAAAGTTACCTACTACTGAAATACTGAAGCTACTTATCGTTGGTTGCCAATTTTGTATGTAACTATATAACTTTCGTCGAGCTGATTTTCTAAATTTATATCGTGAATTAAGTACTGTTATACCCTCAAAATCAGAGAAAGATCAACTTAACGTTTTGTTAGCAATACAAGAAAATCATCACTCAACACTTAACCAAGTGGCTTCTGATCGATGTGACAACGTCAACGTTCACAAAATTGTGAAAACCCAAAGTATCATCCTTATAAGATAGGTCTTGTTCTGAGCTATCAATCTGAAGACGACTTTGATCGGCAAATCCAATTCTGTGAAGAGCCATGCACTAATGATAATAATTTATAATAATAATAATCTTTATTGATTCATAGTATCATAGACAATTGAATCAGTCAGAAAAACAACTAAATATAAGTAACAACCCCACACCAATAATATAATTAAAATTGAAAATATTAATAACCAAGCATTAAGAATAAGTATCTACACTACTATCATATATGTAACGATGTATAATTGAACAATACAGTATGCATATGAAACGAAAGGAACTATGACGATATACACTAATTGTATTCATAACTATTGCAAAAATTCTTCTATGCTGTAGAAACATTTTTTCGTAAGAAACGTAATTTTTTCTGATGATGCTACATTTGCTTTGAACGGTCATGACAATAAGCAAAACTGTCGTTATTGGGCTACCGAGAATCCCCGATGGATGATGGAGTATCGAACTCCACATCCTTAGAAAGTGAATGTGTGGTGCGGCATAGTCGAAGAAAGAATTCTGGGTCCTTATTTTTTTGACGTGAACCTAACTGGCGAAAGATATTTGGAGTTTTTTTGACCGGACCTTATTCCCGAACCAATATACACATACATATGTACGTAGAATGCTCGCCACATATAAATACTCCACATTTTTACATAAGAAATCGGCAGGGTTATTCTTTTTAGGGTTACAAAATCGGTAACGGTCGCGTCCATAACTATCTACTACTATGATGTGGGGGAAAGTTTGATTTTCTTCTATTCCAAGTATTTCGTCTATTCTAATTTTTATCATTTTGGGTAGGCTATGTTGCTACTACTCTTATGGAAGATGACTTTCTACAAGCTCGAAGGAAAGCTTTCTTAGAAATTTTCTCCGACTGAAAAGAGTAATGTCATGATTATTTAGAAAATATACTACCATTGAATTTACGCCTCCCATATTCAATAGAGCATAAAATACTGTCATTGGCCAACGACTAGTGTTCGTGCTACAATGGTAAGCTGCGCACATCTTATGCAAAGTGTCCATGCCACCTTTTATGCTGTTGTAATCAACAATCATCTCTAGTTTGCCAGTAGTTTCATCAATTTTGTCATCATGGTAAAGACTTGACACTAAAAGAGCATTTCTCGATTTTTTAGGAATGTATGACACAAGGGTAATGTTCTTTCTAAATGCGAACATATTTTTCTCCACATGCTGTTTGGGACGATTAGAGAATTGTAAAAGCAGTTCTTTTATATTTTTTCTGATTGTGCCAAGATAAGTTAATTGAAAGTTTTTCTTCAAAGTGTTTATTAACTCAATAGAAGGGAACCAGTTATCGACTGTAATATTCCTATTAGCACCTTTTACTGGTTCAAGTCTTTGTACATCAAATAATGAGGAATTATCTAAAACGTATCGGGGCTGACGTCCAAGATTAACGTCGAGGTAGCATGCGTAGAATGTCTGCGTCTGCCAATGCAAAAATTTTTATGTTGTAACGGTTTTGTTTGCTTGGTATGTATTGTCGAAAACTACACTTACCTAAGAAACCCACTAACTTCTCGTCAACTGTTAAATATTCAAAAGGTGTGTGAGTAGTTTGACAATTCACTACAAAAGACTAAAATATGTCCCTTATCGGTGCAAGTTTGTCGACCTTTTTTCTTTCCTCCCTTCTCATATCATCAAATCTTAGATGTTGCAATAACTAGAGCGGACCAATTTCCCTGCAAGACAGCTGCGCCGATGTGAAGGTGATTGTATTGCATCAGAACTAATAAAAAGCGTTCCGTATGTATCTCGTACCCGCTTAGACTGTAAGGGTCGTACGTGAGTAGACTGTAGTGTACGTAACAAAATGCCGTCGACACATAAATCGAGAAAACGACCGTTGTTAGACGAAGTGAATAAGTTTATTATTAATTCCCCGGATTTAAAATACGATGGCTCAAAAGTTAAATATTTACTGTGCAATACATATCTAATGTGTTGGTCAAAAACAGAGTGTAAAGAACACTTAAGCAGTACGAAGCACAATCATAACAAAATTAATCGACAGCGTTTATACAATACACAACTATGTGTAACTATCATTTTGTGTAAACTGCACCTGATGTTGGAAATGCACAATCGAGTTTCTCCAGTTTGTCAATCATTGGAAGTAGTGTAAGTGTTTTTTGAATTCCTCTGTGGTGCACACGATCACTACAAGATGTACTATTCTTATTTTTCGAGTGTTTATGCATATTACTGTAATAGTAGAAAAGTAAATGTATATTTAAACCATTATGTACCAGTGTCATATATATAGTGCAGCTAAAGTGATATTTTTTTTGAGTAGATACAAAAATTTTTAATATTTTCAAGTATCATACTATAGCATATAGTTTGTAATTTCAACATATGTTTTTACTTTGTTAGACCTAAGTATTTGTTTCTATTAAAAAATTGCGAAGTAATGATCGATTTTCGGCTCCTCGTTCCGCTTTTTATTTTATTTATTTTATATGAAATGCCACAGACTTGTGTCTTTAACGGGTACGGTAATAGAAAAGGGAATGTTTAGTCTATTGAAGCACGTATTCTTTCTAAGTTTATTTTTGTTTATAAATACAAAAATTCGAACCTAAAGTATGGTGTCATATTTATAGGACACTGGTCTAATTCATATACATATGTATGTATGTACATATGTATGTACATATGCAGTCTGATATGTAACATAAAACATATTTGTTCTGCTTTGTGCTTTTTTGTTGAAAACATGGATAATAAGTGATTTTTAAGTGTAAAAGATATTGAATCCTTATTTGAAGATGAAAAATTTTTTAGAGATTTAGAAAGCGCAGATAGTGTTGATATAGCATTTTGCCACCGGATCCTGATATTTTGAGTGATTGTGATGATGGAGATGATGATGTAACAGGTGAATATGAGGCTAATGACGTACCTGGAAATTTAGAAATTCAAATACAAGGGCCTAATGTAGCTAGTGAATAGGGAAGTTCTGGTACTCAAAAGCAAAAGCCCAGCAAAAGCTCTGCTTAGGACAGAGGTCCAGAAAAACTAACTGATATTCCTTCGCGGTGGTGTAAATCTTAACAACAGAAAATTTCCATTCCGCAACCCAATGCCATCAAAACGTACAATCAACATATGGGAGCTGTCGATGGGTGGTGGGAAAGTATGCTATTAGAATAAGGGGTAAAAATGGGATTGGCCTCTAATTACTAGGATGATCGACATGTCAATAACAAATGCATGGATTTTATATAAGAAAGTTCACGGGCCTGATTCTTTATCCTGCTTGGATTTTAGAAGAAACGTTGCAACATATTACTTGATATTACCTAAAACTTGGATATACAGGAGCTGCCAGAAAACATAATGTACACAGCGTAGTTCCTGATATAAAATACGACGGCAACAACCATTGGATAAGGCGAAGAGATAAACAGCGAAGATGTCAATTCCAAAAATGTCAGAAAAAACCTTTAACATATTGTTTCAAATGTGATGTAACACTGTGCGTGGATTGCTTTGAGCCATACCACACTAAATAATGTTTTTTTGTAATGAGTATATGAGTATTATACCTACACATTCTACGAGTGTCATATATATAGGACAGTTATTTTCTAATAAACAAAACTGAAAACCAAAATTTTCTTTTTTGATATCATTTAAAATACCCCTTAGACAAATAATTAATAAAAGAATTATAACAAAAATAATAATTTTTACTACCGGTGGGTTAATTATTTCTTATAGAATAAATGTCTCCACTTGTATACTTATATCGGTAACAAGCTCATGTTGAGGGACGCAACATTCTACCGCATATTCTAATATATTAGGAATTACACTCCCATACCGACGCAGCTGTCTTGCAGGGAAATTGGCCCGCTCTAGTAATAACAACTTGAATCTATTGTGAGAGATTACTAAACGAAACTGTTCCATTCCAGTACCGTTAGTAGACCAGAGCTCCTAGGTGTTCAGTCTAATATCTTTTAACACGACACATAAGTAAATAAAGTACTGTAACTCGGTTATAAGGTACTCGATGGGTCTGAAGATTTTGGTACATTTTATCAAAAGTAAGTTATAAAAATGATACTGAACACTCAAGTAAAGTATGTAGTTAAATGCTATTAGCACTTCATTGATCTGCACTCCATCAAAGCTTTATCAATGTTCTGTCGAATGGATTTTCTAAGTTTCTTTATAATAAGCTGTAAACTGCTACATTCTTTTTCTTTACTTGAAATAATAGTTTCTTTCATGGATTGTTTGCTACAAATTTCAGATTGTTTGCACCACCTTCCACAACTTTAATAATGTCAACTTTTGCTTGAACAGTTGAAGCCTCATGGTGCAGGTTATTGTTATTATCGGCGGACATTTTATAAGAAAGACCACGTGCAACTGTCTATGAATAACATCTAATACTGCTATCATAGTCATTTAATGTTCCGCTTAAAGCTTCGAACTGTGATTTCACAAAACCCGGGAAATCCTCGTAGCATATTTCATCATTCGGAGAAGTTAGTACGTTATAAGCGAGTTAAGCATATGACTACTGCCAAGATTGTAAGTACTTTATATGAGAAGTACGTTATAAATGAGTAAGTTATATTAAAAAGAATATCATTAAATATAATGGAACCTAGCCTGCATCTTGAAGGTAAGTACCTATGTTATTCCGAAAGTACCCTATAACCGTGTACGTTATATCCGAGTTATACTGTATTTCCAAATCTCTAGGATCCAGGCAAATGAGGAATAATGTTTTCTACTATTGTTCTCACATTCTTCGTGGGTATATGCTTTTCCGAGTTAGTTGTCTTATCGTTCCTTATAAAAACCGGGCTGTTTATATATTGGTTAAAGTTATCTCTGTAATTTTTAAATCTAATATGTCTTGTTCCCTCGCTGTATGCACGGCTTCATCTTCTATTTCAAGTTCTTCCCCTATTTCTTCTCATCGTAATGAATGTTCTTTTCGACCTCCAAATCGTTCATACACTCTGTTATTAGCCTCTCCAACTGCGCTTGCTCTCTCGAATAAGCCTAAAATATGCTAGCTAAAGCGAATAATGCAAAAATTTGCAACTGAATAATTTTTCAACTTTCCCTTTTATACTGCAATAGTTTGTACAGGTTAGCAGTGCGTGGATCTACGCTCCGCAAACTAATGTAACAAAAACAAATACAAGATTAAATTTTAGATTGTTCTTGATATACTAGCTCTTAGACGACATGTGCAGACTGTCAGTTCACGTCACAGCCACGAAAGGTTAATCAAAACAGTAGTGTTTAGAGATCTGTATCGTATAGTAAAAATGTAGTTGTATCAAATTGGGAAAATTTCATGCTTCAAAAATGATGAAAACATAAAAGCACTTGGACCAAAATTTCTAATCTTTGTGATTCTAGACATTAATTTCAATCCTGTGAGAATCTTTTTGATCTACGAATTGTATTACTGCGCCATACCATTTTATAGTAACGTATCAAACTTTAGATCATCTTCTTTTATAGCAAGAACCATAGTCATCATTCCACCTATTTTGACTAAGTTGAGTTGTTCTACCAGCTGCGGGTCCTTTCTACTTGAATTTCGATTCAACATTCAACATTATTCCGAAATGAGTCCTAAGTACATGGGGCATGTTTACTGGAAACGAGGTTATAGTCACTGGTTCTCTTATTGATCGTACCAAGTACGTTTGTTAATTCTAAACGTCTTATAGTTAGGTGTCATACTGTACTACCTGATATTTAAAGTATCTGCCTGAACTTGATACGACTCCATAACCATCAAATCATTCTTCGTGTTACTTTTGGTTACTATATGTATTTTTATGACCTTTTTTACTTATCTTATTTTCCTGATATTCTTTCCACTTGTAGGTCAATTACAACACTCTAATCCGAATAAAGATCAAATTTATTCCAAAACCCTTACAGTATAATTTGGTTTTCGTTCCTTCGTCAGCGGAATAAAATTTATATTTAATTCGTGTCAAATAGTAAATAAATAACTAGCCATGCCTGTCAATAAAATTATTTATAGACAAAGAAATTAGGTGATATATAGGATTCTGTTTACAAAATGTGGACAATTTAAGATATTTTTGAAATGTAAAATTATAATCATAAGAATAGTGATCCTTATATCAATGTATTTTTTTGTCAAGTTCTAACAATTCTGTTCAAGGACTAGGGAAAAACATGGCAAAAAAACCTAGTCAAGAGCTTAATTTGATAAAATTCAGGCGTGATTAGGTGATTAGATTATTACAAATAATACTTAAATTTTCCATCTCTGTTCTAAAATTGACCGCGTTATTTTCTTTTTTAATGTATGTATATCATTTCTTATATTAATCTCTTTTTATAACTATTTTCTTTTTTTTAAATCTTAGCATTTTCAAAATCAAAGGTATGTCGGAATTCTTTAGAATGCTTAGACAAAGCAGTTTCCGCGGTTATGTTATACGTTGCAGTGTATTGATGATTATACACACGTTTTTTTAAATATTGTCTAGTTTGCCCTACGTAACATTTATCAGTTTTTGCATTCTAATTTATACACGACATTACTTTGATTATCTTTTTTAATCTTAGTTTTAAATTTGTAAACACCTGTCTATTATTGTTTGGTGTAAATGTAATGTTTATATCTGATTTTTTAAATTCGTATTTAATTTTGTCACTTAAGTCGTTGACGTATGGAGTTGTGTGATATATGTTACTATTTGGTTTAGTGCCTATGTCAATTTTATTCCACTGACGAAGTCGTAACGAAAACCAAATTATATTGTAAGGGTTTTGGAATAAATTTGATCTTTATTCGAATTAGAGTGTTGTAGTTGACCTACAAGTGGAAAGAATATCAGGAAAATAAGACTTTTTGGTTACATAAGGGTGAATATCAATTTCTAAATTATATAGACTAGTCGGTAAATAATAATATATAAGCAGTGTTGGTGTAATCACAAATCATAATGGAATCGTAGATTGTTATAATGTAAATTTATTTAAGAGATAATCTACTTAAAAGTTTGTGTACACATCAATCCGTTATATGTATTGTTAGATGGGGCTCTTTTCGTTATGCTGGTGATTATTTTCCACAGCGTATTCGGAAGGTTTCTAAGGTAGTTGCATCCTTTGTGTTATTGCATTTATTAACAACATCAGCAAAGTTCAAAATTTTAACCTAAAATTGGAGTAATTCATATCATACGATGCTGTAGCATGGAAATCACCCTGTCATATAGAAAAACTTTTAGTTTAGAAAGGACAGTTTATCAACTTATGGCGAAAATAACCTACTTTGAAAGCACGTCTCCGTAATTAGTGAATAGTTTGTCTTATACGAAGTGCACTATATTGCGGTAACCTTACTTCCTTGTCGTTAAAAGGGCATTTGTGATGCTCATGAGCTTAAGTACACAACGCATCCAACAACATACATTCATAATGTACCATTAGAGGGCGCAGCACTAACTTAACAAAGGCAGATTTCCCAAACGTTTAATAATTCAATGGGGTCTGTCTTAATAGGAATAGAGTGCAGAAGAGTTCTTGGCAAATCGTCTGACAGCGAACGGACCATAAAGGTAGGTACGCGGCCACACGTGTGCGTAGGTCTACGACAAAAGTGAAAATGATGAGCGTTTAAGACGAACACAGGAAAAAAGAAGAAAGAAACTTCGCACGGGGTCGTAGAAATCGAAAGGATACACATACATACATATATACATATACACTGGAGAGAAAAGTATCCAGGAACGTGCCATGGCAGTGATTTCGGAAACCAATAAAAACGTAGGACCCGGTAGACCCAGGATGTGCGGTGATTGCGTAAACCCGGAGTAAAGACCGCTGTCCTACAATACACACACACATACACATGATCCGATCCTACACCTATCTCGAAGCGTTTTAGTTTCTCGAAATGAAACGGAGCCATTAATGTGAGTGGGTAGCCCATTCTTAGCTAGCTTGCATCGAAGACAAAGCGATCTATGTTTGCTACAAAGGACGATACACTTAGCTCTCGAATTGCGTAGATTAAATATAAATGTGCTATGTGGTTAATGCTAGATGAAGGCTTTTTGCTGCTGTTATATTGATGCCACCGTATAAAATTAGATATTCTATTATCACTTATAAGTTACTAGATTGTTCTATTGAAACGGTCGAATTTGTCATTGTTTTGGGTCATCCGCCTAAGCCGTAGAAAGAGCAAAGCGGGCTATATTCGATATTACACGAATCATAATAACAAGGGGATCATGTTCTAATTTTCGATGGAAATTATATGATGAAAGCGCCAGGTCCCTTTTTATGTGTTTGACTATTTATACAACAAAAAACTATTTTGCATCAAAATTTCGATAAAAACACTATATTTTTATGTTGGAGTCTCAGCGACAATTTGACGTTTTGACGCTATCTCATTCGTCATTATCAGATAATGACTATATATATATATAGATACAATGACTATCTCATTCGTCATTATCAGAAAATGACGAATGAGATGTCGAAACGTCAAATTTCAAATTACAATAGTTCGTCTTGTTGGAGCTAACCAGACACGTGGAATAATGCCAGAGAAAGCATGTAGGTATACATATATTTACAGGGTAGCCCATTAGTGCGTGGAAACTCGATATATCAGACATTATGAAAGTTCCTAAAAAAATATTGAGAAGAGGTGTAGGTATTCTTAAGGCCCGTATTTCAAAATTATTTGCACATATACAGGGTCTTCAGTGTAGGCCGAACTTATATTTTTTTAATTGAACGCTGTATCGGGCGAGCCTTCCCACATAGTGTTTGGCCGATCTATTCCAAATATTTAAAAGTTTATGCGATAATATTAACGCAACTTTTAATTTTAAATTGAAATTTAAAATATGTTCTAAAACCAATGAGTTAAGTATAGAGAATGGTTAACAAAAATGAAAGAGCCGATGAATATCTATCAAAACATCATAAAAATACAGGGTGTTCCATTTAACTTTAACGAGAAAACTAAGTACGCGAGTTTTGACTCACCTTGTATACAAGAAATATTTTTTTTGTTAAATTCCGGGCACAGCAAAAATAGAAGACATCGCCAAACAATGTAATGGTGTGTGAAAAAGGTCGTATACCTACTTATAAAAAAAGGATTATAACTTCTTAAATATTCGAAATAGACCCAGCAAACCCTATACGAAAAGGCTTGGCAAAGTAAGCAGATTTCGAAAATGCAAAAAATGTATAGCGTTCCATTTGAAAAAAATTAAGTTTGGTCTAGCAAGACGTTATTACACACTAGGTATATGTGCAATTAAATTTAGCATATGCAGCTGACGAATATCTACACCTTTCCGCAATAATTTTTTTAATTTTTATAATTTCGGATATATAGTCCATTCAGTGTAAGTTCCGAAATTCACTAGATCAAGGGGATGCAGGAAGGCAACCTAACATAACTACATAGTATGAGAAGATCATTATTGAAAAACAACTATATTTCACATATCACCCCCTCCAAATTACACATTTGCCAAATGATAATCAACATATTTTGACCGTTAACATATGAGCTAATTCTGGTCTATTGCTACCGTTTATTTCCTTATTACTTCATATTTATCCTTTATTTTATTTAAACTTCGTGTTTTTATATCAATCAAAATTATTCTTTTGAGAACAACATTTATATAACGTAATCGGTGATCTTTCGCTTATCCCGTGAAGAGTGCAGTGTGAAAGATAATCTTACCTCGAAATGCCGAGAAGGTTTGAATTCTCAATCAAAGAAGTTTGTTACTACTTTGATATCCTATTTTGAGAAAGAACGTGATATGGTGGTCCAAGAGATGTACGAAAGGTAAAATATGAGGGTGCCAATATAAGCGTAAAATGAACATTTGTTTTGAAAATAAATATATTCACAGCGAATTGCTGATGCTTTGCGACTTCATCCTAATACTGTGTCGGCTATATCGAAAGATATTAAGGAAGGTAGACCCTTGAACAGACCCAAGAAAACAGGGCATCATAAGAAACCAGTCACTGATATTGATGACTTCGATAAAATGGCTATTCGGAATGCAATATACGATATGTATCAAGATAGTAACTCTTTGTATGTTATATCATATCTTTATCATAGATCTTTCAGAACAACATGTTCTGCTTATAATCGTGCATAACATCCTGCAAGAGAGAGGCATATATAATGGGGTTAGAACATCTTTATGAATTACTTTGCGTAATATTGGTTTTCGTTAAAAGAAAAATGATCCTCCTACAGCACTAATGGAACAGTCGCATATTACTCTTGGTCGGATAGATTGTCTGATAGGTTACACAAAAACAAAAATGAAAATCGTTTGTGGGAGCCTGTTTTCCTTGATGAATCTTGGGATTTTTGAAAATGGTAGAACAGGTAGATCCTGGCAAGATCAGAATATTCAAAGTGTCAAACGTGTCAAATTTATTATTAATTTGGATACAAGTGATAGTGAATCGAGCAGTTTATTTGATGATTCCGATTAATTTTAACCACAAGAATAACTTTTCAATCTAGTCTCTAATAATGTAGTGTGCAATTTGTATGTATCATTAAACCGTAAAGCAAGTGGTTTTCTTATTATGTTAACGTAATAACTAACATTACGAGTTTTGCTTATTTGTCGTAGAATTAATACATTGATTCTATGAAGTATTCTTGTTGTAAATAAATACACTGTAGTTCAATACAGAAATAAAGTTCCTTAATAACCTCTTTTTTTATGCCGTTTATAATTTGTATATCTCGGAAGTGAAATAAATTATCGTAGATTGGATTATCTTCACACAATATTGCAAGCTTATATCATACTCGTGCTTTCTTATTCAGTTCAATCATATGTAGGGAAACATTCAGGCCACGTAATGAGATCTTTCTTTTATACATATTTATTTCCTGTAAGATTGATTGCAGGTTGTTTTGTATGTATCCAGAATGCACGATATGTCAGAAGTAATATTAACTCTCTTCTACATATTTTTGTATATATAGTTAAGAATCACTTTAATAACTTGCAAATTTCATACACAACAGTAATACTTAATTTTTACGTGGTTATGATGTACATCAATAAAAGTCAATACAAAACATAACCTTTCTTATTCGCATGCGAAGCGGCAAAAATGCGGAGGGGAAGTGGCATTTAAAAAATCGGAACTTACACTGAATGGACTATAAGTATACCTATAGCTCCAACACACTACTGCACCACTCTATAGATATATTTAAATCAATGACTATTAAGTATTTTTTAATAAACATACTAGTTAGTTGGTAGTTGTTCATTTTTAATTTTTAGTAACTTCAATTAGAATGAATAAACAGGTAATTCAATTATTTAAAATCGGTTTTTATTTTTTTGGCCGCTTTCCATTTTGGTCCCTTAATTTTGTTGATGGTCAATTAATGATTTTTTTCTGTTCCTTTTCATTGAGAATTGCATGTCGGGAATTTGCTCCTTTCTTCATACATGCAGGTGGCCTAGTCCTCTCTAGATATAACTTTATGCAATTGATTTTTATCATAAAGCGTTTTCCATAATATATAATAAATTTCTAGTTTTAATTAATGTATCTCTGTACACATGCCGCCTTGTATCATCACCAAACTAATTTTTTCTTAATTCGACTTTTCTTCCTTTTTCTTTCTGAATAATACAAATAGAAATGTTTCATATTTAATGTTAATCTGTTTTGTCAATCTTATAAAACATCTTATAAAATCCAAAAAATTACACAACCTCCAGCAAACAATCGCAAGGCCAACATTTTACAGTGGGCGGAGAACCATAATATCGAATATGAAGAGCACATGGCAGAATTATTAAGCTTAGTTGAAGAAAACAATAAGCAACCCCATAAAGTATGCTGTTGAGGAAATAATAGAGAATACCAACGAAAAGGTATTAGACGTACTTCATATCACTGCGAATTGAATACAATTGAACTAATTTGGGCTCAAGTAAATGCATATATATATAACTAGACACAATACATTTAAATTATCGATGTGAAAGAACTGTTGAAACAAGGTATATTTCTAGTGAAAACTGAATAAATGTCATCAAACATATTGGAATAGAGAAATAAATGTGGAAATTAGAGAATTTAATGGAAAGATGTAGAACAACTGATAACTACAAGTGTTAGTGACTCATTAAGCTCATCTTTCGATGAATATGACTAATGGAATTATAAGATACTGATGTTTTGTTTGATGTACTCTTTTTATAGCGGACTGAATATTTTGATATTTGTATAGCTTTTGATGAAATTGTAATATATAACAAGGTAATACACAATGAAAAATGAATTACATTAATATGTCATGCTTCCCTTTGTAATAATTTTATTAAGAATAATTCAGTCGCTATGCTTAATTGCTTTATCTGTCTAAATTACATATCGACACACATCTATCACCTCGGACCTGCTTCGTTCATAAATATAATATTTTTGTTCTACTTAATAAAATAATATATGTATTTGTAATACGATATTTTTTACTAATTACAATAGTATTGATTAAGCTAAACTGCAAATAGTGCAAAGATATAAATTTATATGTTATATTTTATGTGCCATAATTGGACATAAAAAAAATTAAATTGATTGATTGCTATCAAGGCAGGATGGTCTTTTAACGTCCTTTACAAAATATTATTTAATCTGGTTTTAATTATACATACATATATTCATCGCATAAGACAATAGTTTTGAAAAAATCCCTTAGGATTTATTAAAGGTTAGATTTTCACTAGAAGGGTCAAAAAATAACTGTTTTGCACATTGTGAGCCGGGGTCGTTCAATGTTGATGTCAATGCAGCGTTGCCAAGAGTTGCTACTTGCATATGCTCGGCGTTTTAGGTATAATTATTTCTTCCATCCTTTCTGTAACTCTGATAATCGTTACCATATATGTATATACATTTTCTACCAATAAACCACAATTACTCAATGAATTGTAGTCGCAATAAATGTGTGTATAGATATATTATAATATATTGTATCAACAAAATAAAAACGCAGGGCGGAGAAAATACAATACAATAACAATTACAATGTGTGTATTTATTTAGTTATTAAAAAAACAGCCCTTTTTATTGATTATCAATAACAACACTTGTACTACCATAAATATTCATTTCATCATCATTCATTAAGGATTTTCACAGATAAATTTTAAAAGTGTTTGCTTCAGCTTTCTCCTGAAGCATTTATCATCTGTACATCCCATATATGTATGTACTTACTATACTACCAACATTAGAGTCATGGCAATCTTTTTGAAATTGTACATATGTGCGCTCACAGAAATATTCAGTACAGAGATTGAATTCACGATTGATTTCGATTAAACAAGTATAGTATTGGCGTGAATCAAGTGCACACACGTCTATATAATAATAATAATAATAATAATAATAATTCATGCCTTAGCATCCCCCAACAGCTTGCGCCAATTACAGGGGGCATCGGCTGGCCATGAGTTATTATTACGCCTGCGGCTGTAGACCGACTTAAGATGTTATCTTTCCGCATCTGCCGTGGAATTTGGGAAACTACAGAAAACCAAATTCAGAAAGAACGCATCGGATTCGAACCCGATACCGCCAGACTGTGAAGCGAGCGCGCTAGGCACTGCGCTACACAGCTGACCTATATATACCAGCTATTATATAGCTATATATACCAAGTATAAGCATTTTTTGTATGTGTTTAGGATCATAAATAAAAAACACAGGTAAGTTAAGTTAAATAAATAGAAGTAATAAGTTAGCTACCGCTATATCGTAGATGTAAAACCCTTAAATTATACATTTGCGAAATTGCTTATACTACAGTGACCTAAGCACATAAGCGTAGGTTCCGTTTCACTGTCAAGTACTAAAATATCTTTACTTACATTAAGGATTGCTTCTGCTACGGAATATATTATATTGAAGAAGATCGTGAGAAGTTAAGTGAATTTACCTCCACTCACTTAGAAAATATGCTAATTTAACACGTTATCGAATGTAAACCAAAGGGTAAGCATATTGTAACGTATCTAAGAGTAAATACTTTAGGGCCAAGATATCTGCATGGCCTAAATTATTGCGATAGCAATACTGTAGCTATGACCGAAATTAGGGAGCTAGCAGAATGTTATTATCGAATTCCAAAATAAATTTGCGAAAATATTGCAAAAGCCTTGCGAAATATTTTCAAGCGTTGGAAAACACAAAAGATTTTCTTTCGTTATTTCAATTTACTGGAGTTTCTTCTGCATTAAAAACGAAAAACCTTATAAACATCTCACAGGCTCAAAAAGCTCTAGCAAATCGCTTACATCTATACGTCAATAGCATTGTGTAACTTCGACTCTAATGGATTGGAACCAAAATATGTATCAACCGCACGCAATTCTTTAATAGGATTCTTTTCACAAAAGAAGAATATGTGTGTGCCGTGCTTACACCATATTTTCAATAGAATTACCAGCGAAATGGTAAAAAGAGTAGTGGTACCTACTAACAGCAAAATCCATTAAAGTTAATGTGCCGGTGGAGCAGTCGCAAGTTAAGCGTTAAATGGCTAGCGAAAAAAACGTTTCGCTGTTTTACTTTAAGCTTGTTGTTTCGCAGGGCTTTCTGTGAATAATATGTGGTATGAATTCTGCATTAATATCCGTATATCAATAAGGAACAGTTACGTTGGCGTTATTGTAACTATGATATATTGCTACTTGTACAAGCAAATGATACTAGTAATTTAGAGAAAGATTAATATTAATTTATCTTTACAAAATCTGAAATTATAGTTTTTTATACACACTTAAGGACGAGGAAGACGTTAAAGAGAAAGGATTAACATAGTGTCTGAATTATCTAATGTTGAAGGCGTATAAACCTATATAAATAGTATCAACACCATGACATAAAATTCCTAGCTATTCCTTAATTCTTTGTATACCAAATGGTCACTTGAAGAACTCTGTGTACAGAAAACCCAGGCATATGTATGTATGTGTACACATTAATATATTCACGCAAACTAAGACCGTTAGCCTGCACAAAAGCAATTTGTAACTTCCTTGTATTTATAATATTTTAATAATATTTTCAAACCTCACAATATAAAAAAAAAGAAATATGCCAGAAGTGCTCTTTTCGAAAATAAAATATTACACAGATTCTACAAAAAATTCCGAAACTAATAATCAGCTAACCATTCTTCTATACAATTACGCCATTAGAGATCACATCGATACAATTTTCCGTACAAAAGATATTAATATCCCTTTCAAATTCGGCAATAACATCTTCCAAATTCTTGGATTCCTTGACTTGAACGTTTGAAATTAATTGGATAATTCAGAGCGCGTCATCTTTGTATGTTCCATTTCCCGTAATTGTAGTGAATTTAATCTTAATTAATCGCCTTATTTATTCCATATAATTAATATACGGGGTGTCTTAGTGAGACAGTTCGTTTCAAGTTTATGGGGTTCTGGTCGAAATATAAATTTGAAAATTTAAAATAATATGTAATCGATTGTGCTCTAATTAATTCAAATATTTTTAGATATCCAGCGTTTCCGGTTGTACCGGAAATCGACATCGACTTTGTTAATTTAAACTCAACATCCTGTATATCTTTACATATTTGGATTTACCCATTTTTAGCTTGATGAATACCTTTACTTTTTGCAATTTGATTCGGGCGTTTTGTAGTTATTCGATTTTTCCTAAAAAAAATTGCTTCACATAGTGTAGGCTTTAACGACGAGAACGGCTATCTAGAACTTTAATATGCTTTCGAAATTTTGAAGAACCATAACTTAATTTTTTAAATGGCACCCCCCGTAGTTTATTACTTACAAGGGAAGATCCCGAACCCGGAAATTCAAAAAAATTTGAAGCTTTGGGGATATATAGAGCATACCTAGGTATGCAACACGCAATTTTTTTTTTGTGCCAACATTCACTTTTAACGGGTGAAAACCCCCATTGAAAATTAGCGAATTTTCAGTTTTCTTCATACAACTTCCGTAAAACAAGAGATAGAAGATAGGTGTAAATGCAATAGTTGCAGGATATATCAAGGTCTTTCAAAATGCGTGACTACCATATATACAGGGTGTTCCGTTAAGCAGTGCACTTATACTGCAGTTGTTTTTCTAACAATACAAAGAAAAGTTTTAGATATAACTTGTGGGACTTTTAATTCTGCTTAAAACTATCTAGGGTGTTCTAATATACATGGTGTTCTAAAAATAACAATTAACATATCCGTGGTTCTATCTAACAGAACTTCGTATAATATGTTATAATATATATGTATTAAGTATATTATTGAATACTTATTACAAGGAATGGTCTCCAACCGGCAAGTTTAAAAAACAATGAAATTTAAAAAGCTGTAAAACATGGATGTGCAAGAAGCATCTACAAAGTTCATATACGTAATTTACTGTGTATCTCAGCGGTACTGGTAATAAATCTATGTAGATGAGACATGATTTGTTTGATAATATCATCCAAAGTGCAGAATAGAATACATTATATGTAGGTATCTGGTATCTATGACGCGATTTATTCATTTAATTTAATCACTAGCTATTGTAAGGGGAAGAAAGTTTAGCTTTTAGGCTAAAGATATATCTTAATTGATTCTATTAAGGGATAACAAATTTATCAATAGTT
This sequence comes from Popillia japonica, assembly GCA_004785975.1. Lineage (NCBI taxonomy): Eukaryota > Metazoa > Arthropoda > Insecta > Coleoptera > Scarabaeidae > Popillia > Popillia japonica. The sequence continues at coordinate 1,158 of SMLS01073452.1, read as the reverse complement.
TTAAGAACAATACAAATATTGGTAAGTACATTAAGATAATTAAAATGTGATTAGTTGTGAAGTATAAGATATGTAGGGCATCTCTATAGATAATCCTTTGCATCTTTCGGCCATATATATTACGTAGTGAAGGACTGGCTTATGAATAATTATTCTCTGTGGTGATGAAATTCTTCAAAGAAATGTTTAAAACATAGGAATACGTTGAACCACGCACATCGCAAGATAGCCTGAGCACCGCATATGGAACAACTAGCAGGATGCACAAAGTCCTGTTGTCTAAAAGCAAAATCTAGCGGATTTTCAAACTTATTTGGTTTTTGATCGATGTATCCGGTTTTATACCAAGCATAAGCAAATACATCGTGAAATTTTGATGCCGAAAGTTGGTTGTGAATTAGATAACATTAATTTGATTACATTATTGCGTTCATGCAATACATTATCATAATCAAACAGTAGCACAAGATCGGAAATTTTCTTACAACATTTTTCCATGTGTGGAAACCATATACATCTAGTGGTCGTATCATTGCCATAGTTTTTTTCGGTATTGTCAATATTATAACATGTTTGTTTGATATACTCTTTTGCAATGTAGCAGGACAATGGCCAGTCCAAGAGTCCAAGAATAACACGCTCTGAGCTCTTACGTTTGGCAAATACATACACACGAGTGAGCCACTCATTAAACAGTTGTCTTGTTAATTTTCCCGACGTTGAAGCCCTTACATAAACATTCATTGGCTGAAAAAAAGATTCTGTTACACGCGGACCGAAACTACCACTTTGTTCTTTCATTTTTGAAAGAGTGATTCAGGCAGGAATTGTGAAGTAGACAAAACATATTAAGTAATACCCAAAATGCATATATCAACGCCCGATCAAGTAGAAGAGCCATATACCAACTAATAGCAGGAATAATGGACTGCTTAAATGAAAAGGACAAATCTGCTAGTATATTTATGGATCTGACAAAGGTCTTCGATAGCGAGAATCCTGCTATCGAAGATGGAATTGATGGGCTTGCGTAGACCGATGCTGAGCCTGGTTGAGTTGTATCTACGTAATAGGTTGGAGTGCATATGTCGTAGCCACTTAGAGTAATATAGCACTTCATGAAATGTCTGGACATTTCGCGAACAGCAGTCAGATACT
>SMLS01073451.1:0-10772 GCA_004785975.1 Popillia japonica | reverse complement strand
GAAATTTTCTAGTTAGCATCTAATATACCTAGATTATATATTATATTGTATCCCATCCAACAAATGGCATTTTCAGTTTGACAGTAAATTTAAAGGAACATAAAAATTCCTATCAAACACATTTGTGCTTAAGCTTAGAATATGTAAAAAAATTGACCATAAGAATAGTAACACTAAAAACGCGATAAACAGACACATAAAAATATTTACTAATTTTTGACAATGGGAATAATAATTTCTACTATCAGGGTTTGACAGAACGCAAAAACATTATTTATTATTATGTTATTCTAAATTACACAAAAAACGTTTTACACAAAATGACCTTTAAATGTTCTATGTAGATAATTTTTTAGTACTTCCTGCTATATGCTATACTACTTTGCAATTTCATTACATCATTTATTATATACTGCAGTTTTCGACGCTGTTTAAAAATAGCACTTCAATTATTATTTACATAAGTTACAACTCCACAACATGAGCAAGCATTTGTTTGATTATGCTGTCTAGGTCAATGGGCATAATGAAGAGAGATAGATGTCTTATCACTGTTAAAAACTAGAACATTCTCGATTAGTTAGTTGCAGCCATAAGTTGCCATTTTCAGAAAATCGCGTAAAAACGACAGGTCATTTCGGGAGGAAGTTATTAAGGAAACAAATCGGAATTGTGGTTATAATTAGGTCATTTTGTAAACATACCATTAAAAATATACGTAATAGTATACAGTCGGCCCCCCATATCCACGGTATATACGTTCCAAACTTTACCGCGGATACCAAAAACCGCGGATAATAGCGAACGTCTACCAATTTTCGTTTAAAAACAAGTTGTAATATGCACGAATGATTTTACATACTTGTATTAAGTCAATAACAAAAGGAATTTAATCTAATTTATTTATTTTATTATATTGTAGACTAGAAAGTACATCAATATATTGGATATCAAACATAATTTTTAATCAGAAAAAAAATCTTCAACTGATTCTGATCGCACAGGATTCTCGATCGTTGATGCTCTTTTGTTACTTTTTTTGAAAAACATTGTTATAGGTAGCTGCTGTTTCTTTTTCTTCAATTCATTAAATGGTGTTAGAAGAGTATTCCAAGTATCGTTTGACTTCAAGAAACTAGCATAGGCAAAAACATGCAGTGAACCCGTTACATTCGTTCTCGCCTTAAATATAGAAAAAATGTCTGTCGATCGGTTACTATATCTATTTGGTTATTTATTAACTTTATCATACATATATTTAGCATTGCTAGCTTCTCTGCTGCTAGAAAGGGAGGGAAATTTATGTTCTATGGGAAGATGATTATAATCTGTTTCCCTCGAAGGATAGATGCCATAGATTTTCAAAGTCATATATATTATCACTATCCCAAGTTCGAGACCTGCGACACGCCGAAACAAACAAGAAATATTGTAGAGCCCTAGTTATTGTACGAGACGGAACACGAACTATTGTCAAAGTACGAGGCAATCAAGTCAGTGATTCCGATTGAAAAACTTAGCAAAGTAAGTTTGGACAACAATATGCCACGATCAATAGTGTCAAAAGCCTTGGCAAAAGGAGTATACAATACATCAACTTGCGTCACAGATAAGAAAATTAACTGGAATAAAAATAAAAATATAATGTATACCAAGTCAACTACTAGGTCACGTGTCTACTCAGAGAAATCAACTAATTCAAATTTTTTATTCAGAAATCTACATATGCTTTTCGTCACTTTAGTACCATCTGACGTGTTCTATTAATAAATTCTATAAAGAAAATTTTATACCTACACACATTGAGATAAAAAATAATGATACAAATTTAGAATCATTTTATATATCTGTCAAAAATATGTATTTTCACAAACTACAAGATAGTGCCAATTTCCAGTCCCCAGTATAAAACACAGCCAAAAGCAATGCAGTAAAATTTAGTAGGACTGGGCCTCGATATCTGTCAATGCAATTTGCATTTGCGTCATAGCTCCTATAATGCTCTTCACTTTTCTCCAGGAGAGTAGCTACAGCGTGTTTAAGCTTTAAAAGCAAAGTGGCCGCCCGATGCTTTCCGGGGGTGCCTTTCTCGCCTTATTGTCTCTCCATCGTCTTGAAGGTGACGTGAAAAGACAGCAATGAAAGCCATTCCATGTCCACATCGTCCGATTCGGTCAAGATGTCAGGAAAGCTTTTAAAACACTCAGACTAGCAACGGCGCTCGCAGACATAAACACTCCCTTCACCGTCCTCCCCGCCGTACCGCCACTGTTCGCAGAGGGTGCACACTTCCATACAACTTTTCCGTCTAAATTCGAAGTTTTCGTAGATGTGCACTTCCGTCTTACGCTTTCGGGTTTCTTGTGCTTATGTAAATACTGTAAGTCTGTGTTTGGATATTTATGAAAAACTGGCAAACAAACTTAGTGCTTTTTCATAAAGTCACGAAAATGGAACATACATTTCAGCATTACATACTAAATATGTGGAGTAATTGTCAGGCTATAAGAAACAGAAATAAAAGTCATACATATTAAAAAACTCTTTTTGTATAAAATGCCTATATGTATATTTAAAATTAACATAAAATATAATTCTTGAAAAAAACAGGTAAATAAATTTTATGCTGGAAATTTTACTAAACAATTATTTCCTTAAGTTATATAGAAAACGAACGCAAATGCGCTCAAATACGCTTTTCAATAGTACTAACCGAGTATGCTACTGTAATCTCTCTATGTAATCCATCTGGTTTTTTTTTCTAAATCGACAAACGATATTATTAATAGTGAGTTTATAATTTCATCCTTCATTAATACGATTGATATGGAAATTCCAATCATCTAAGAAGAAAAGATTGCATTCTTAAATCACAGTAACTTAAAGTACGTTTTCTGATGATATTCCAAACTCTTACCAAAATTTCTTTAACTCCTTAGTTTAGCATTATAAAATAACATTCTACATTAAACTGCTACTTAATTCCATATACTGTACTACATTTAAATGATATCGAAGACTTCCACCTCCCGAATCTCGATTATTAGGGTTTCGGGGTGTTGACCGTGTCATGGTTTGTAAAATATATACAGTACACATAAATGCACAAAATATACAATATAAAACTCGACGTTTCGCCACCAATGTGAGTGGCGTCTTCAGGAGCAAGGGGTGGCCGGGAGTACAAGAATGTCATGGTAACTTGACGTGTAAACCACTCTCTCATCCAGCAGAAGGTTTTCGCCTCTAACGTAGTTTAAACGTCGAGTTACCGTGATCTTCTGATACCCCCACACACCCCATTGCTCCTGAAAAAGCAGTAACAGGCATTGATGGCAACAAATAAGTGAAAAGATATTTTTTATTAATATTATCAAGGGAATTGGCATAGTTAACTTGCATATTTAATTTATTTTATTAAATCTACATTCATATTTGCGATAAATCACTTTTAATAGAAACCGGAGTCTATCTACATAACTACTTACTAATCACGACTTACGCATATGTATGTACATACTTATGTCGAAGGTCTCCTAACGCGTGCATGCTTGCTTAAATGCAGTAACATAAAGTTAGCAATCTATAAATACATCAGTGAGTTAACTTGTGCTACTAGCTATAACAATAAGCATTTAACGAGAAAAGTAGATAGAAAAACAATTATAATGTATTAGGAAAAGCGTAAAAACCACTGTAAACATACAAAAGACACTCAGACAGTAAAGAATGGTACGGCTTCGAAGAATAGGCACGATTCAATTGGTCATATGCCAACAAATACAACCGGATAGTACTTACCAGTGATCTAAAATGCCGTATTAAGTAGATGTGTATTAACTTTTATGTCAATCGAGTCGATTCTCCGTCAACTTTTTAGTGTTATAGCATCGTCTGGATTGTCATTGTATCTCGTCCGATCGTCGGAAAGGAAAAAAAGACCAAAAAGAAAACTGGTCGTTTCGAGAAGAATTGCCACAACCGTTCGTTCATTTCAATAATCCCATGCCTTTATCCTGACCGCTTTATTGCGGTTAATTATCCCAGAGCGGGTCGTATATGGTGAACGTTAATGATATTGCCCTTACCAAAATAAGAAATTCAAATTAAAAACGCGCGGCGGTCGAGATCGTCCATAACACATGCTGCGGTAACACTTTTTTTCTGTGCAAAGGATACCTTTCGTACATACGAGCTACTCGTAGATCCATAATTTAACCGTAGTGTGGCAATTTAATTCGTTTTCGGTATACTTGCGGTAATGGATTCGCATAAGACCATAAATAAGCAACGTTATAAGAAGCCATAAGGCTGACGTGACGGGATGCTTGTTCGTGTTAATAAGTCTGACAATGTTAAACCTGATTCAACAGTGTGGTACCGGTTCTACCATCACAGTAGGTAGCATGGCAAGATCAATGATTAAAACTTTTTCAGAGTGCATCTTTTCGCAAATACCCGCAATTATGCTGTGTAAATTTCTTGTACTGTATCGGTAAATTATTTAGTGTAAAATTGTATGGAAATAAAACACTTCACAACGTATGTATGAATAATATGCGTATGTATAGGTATGAAGATTACGGTAGATGAAGATAGACCAGCAAGTTACCTTGAGGTATGTATGTTGTACACCCACGGACTTTAGTTATGTCCGGTAACCAGCGGTACAGCCTGCGCTCCTGTCACCATGTTCGTTTTATCTTAAAGGGGAATAGTGACAGGAGCGCAGGCTGTACCGCTAGATACCGGACATAACCAAAGTCCGTGATGGTACATACGTTACATCTAGACTCGACAAAGAGGCGCAAGTTTCAGTGCAGTGCCGAGAGCAACAAAGAGGGGAGAAGTGCGCGGCACGGAAACTCGAGCGTCTGTATCGAAGTACACTTGTTCAGTATTGTTCCCCTGGTCGATGGAAGTACTTACCAGTATACACATACTTAGATACTGTCGCATTTAGGAACGTTTCAGAAACAACGTATTTCGATGAAACTATAAAACAAAAAAGTGTGAGTTTCACGTAGAAAGTATAAAACATTTGTGCAAACTGTGTCAAACGATACAGCGAACAATTAACATTTGATATAGGTGTTTCTCTTATTTTATGTAATCTACCATTGACTTTACTAGATCAAGAAGCATTTGTCTCCTTCTAGACCAAGTGTTCAAATTATTCATTACCAAATCAGACATCGCCAAGAGACGTTAGGCCACCTGCGCATGACCATATTGAAAGTGGAATTAAAGCAAATTGAAAGATAAAAAATTGTTAAATGATATCGAAGGCTTTCACGGCCCGAGTCGCTATTATGAGGGTTTCCGGGTGCTGACCATGTCATGGTTAGTAAAATAAATAAAGTACAAATAAAAAAAATCACATTAATACAACTACTAGACATCCCTCTAACTGGTAACTTTTTGGATGGAAAAAGTTAACCGACCCATACGCGTAAATCGGCTACTTAGAATACATCCTGAAGATTCAACACACCTCTCCATAACAGTCATGAAATATTAGTTCTAGTCGATTCCGATTCATTTTTACTATCCAGCTGAAGATTCAATTAATCCTTCGTCAACTTTCTTTATGTGATGCACGTTACGTGAAACTGTTTTTCTTAACCTCTGAAATAGAGAGTGAAAAAGGGCATATTCGTCATGTAATGTTTTCAGAATTTTAGCCAGGCAATAGTGCTAGGGCAACAGCAGACAATGTATGCTATATACATGGGGAAGAACTATGAGGGGCAGTTAGTTTGTAAAATTGCGATCTAGAGATACCACCGTAAGAAGCGAACTGAGAGTGGAACGTCCTTCTGACTTTGACGACAACCTTATTGCAATATTGCAATAAGGTTGCAATATAGGAGCATCATCCACGACAATCAACGAAAGGAATAGCAGAAATGTTGGACCCGTCACAATATACTATTATCGCTACCTGAACAAATTAGAGAAAGAGAGATTGCATGTCAATCGCCACAAGGCTGCTTTCGCGGTTAAAAATTGATTTTTTAAACAGAATTTTAACAGACGACACAAAATAGATAACGCATAAAAATATCGTACCCAAGAGAAAGTGGTTTGACAAAGATCAGATTGTGTGCATGTTGGAGTTTTGTGGCATATTTATCACGAGCTGTTAAAACCACATTTAAGGATTACTGCTGATAGATGTCGTCAACAACTGTACACTACAAGAGAAATTCTATGAAAAACGTACTAAACTTGTCAATGGGAAAAAACCTTATGCTTTTACCCGGCAATGGACGATCATGTACAGAAAGCGTGACGTAAGAAAACATTCTTGAGCTTGGGTGGTCTATTTTATCACACCCACCTTATTCTCCGGACCTTGCCCTAACAGATTGCCACGTGTTCTGTTTCTTGCAAAATGTTTAGAATGAAGAAAACCTTCAAATCTGAAGAGCAAGTTAATCAGGCTGTCGAAAACCAGTTCAAACCAACCACGCTTTACACGAAAGGAATTGATAAACTACCAATAAGATGGAAGAAGGTTGTAAATAATAGTGACGAAATATATAGTACATTAATATAATTTCGTTATTAAATCTAAGTAAAATAAATGTATGATAAAATAACCGAAATTACTCTTCCACCTACTAGGGTGTAGAAGTCATAACAATAAAATATCAAATTTAAATCAAATTGTACATTATAATTCGAAAAAATAACAAATTTTCACTTAAATAGCACAGCAAAGACCACTGGATAGCAAGCAGCACAGTTCATTTAGTAAACACAATAAACAAACAGTTTTCTTTATTGTTCCATAGTAAACCATACATGTCCTAATTCAGTAGGAAATTCTCTTAAAAATAATATAGGTACATTGAATTGAACAATTATTAATTCCTTACAACAAAGTTGTGTGCAATAACTTGGTTATGTACGTCACGTACATCTGACAAATAATAAGTTTGGTAATCTTTAAATTCTCAGCGTTATTGTATTTGCAACACGAATTTAATCATTTTGCAATTCCCAACTACTTGCTAGCAAATTTGCCGTTTATCTCTAAGCCTACCCAATGTTTTTACAAGTTTTCAGCGTATTACTATCGTTGTTTATCAATCAATAGTTCCTAAAATCGTTTTAACGATACTTTCGCTTCTCTATCTTAGTTGAATTGTTTACGCTTTTGTTAGATACCTGCACAGCTTTGTTTCCTCTATATTTTTCTGGGTCTCCTTTCTGTGTAGTAGAATGGTATCTGGTGCTTCGTATCGTAGTCGTGAGACAGAATGAGTGAGTTTATGTACACATTCTGTGCTAGTCCCCTCCGTACCCACCATATCCCGCGTCAACCGCGCTTGGGTTCGAATGAATGAAATGGGGGATCGGTCGTCGACCGAGTGAGGGTGGCACAGGCGAAGGGTGTTGCAGGGGGGAGGCGTACGGTTGTACGCGCGCTCCAGCTGATTCCTACCTCCTGTCTCCGCTTCTTCCTCCTCTCACATCCTCATCCGAAGCATAACGCTCGCGAACTCCTGTGACCTTCACCTACTGAACTGAAAAACACGCCAGCCGATGCTGCTATGATCAAAGTGGTTTAATCTTATTGTGTATATTGTAAACCCAGAATGGGATTAATGATGTAAACAAGCGCTGCATCATTCAACTGATAATGCTACTCCTACTACTCTTTTATCTATAGTTTAATAATTTTCTAATACAAAACAGCTAATTACGTACTATATTGCCTACTAAACGTCCTACCTTTAAGCTATAAATCAATGTAATGTGGTCACTATGTTAACTAAAACGGATGTGTTTCGCAAGTTACTTCATATTTTGGTATTTCGGTAGCGTTGTAATGGTAATAAATATACAAATGAAGTACATAACAGTTTATTGCAGTATTTTTAAATTAAAATAAAAATGTATTCTTGTAAAGCATTAGAACGAATAATAACATTGCTGCTGTATACCAACACAAAATACAAATACATATTATATTCAAGATAGTAACTTTATAAGTAGAACTATAATAAATGATGGCTTTCTGAAATTAAAAAAATAGATAACAACTCGGTTTTATTTACTAATTTGGCCAGTCGATGCAAATGTGACAGAGCGACGAGCCAAGGCGGCGCCGTCGGAGCACTTTGTGGTATTTTACAGGGAATACATAGGACACTATATAGTGTAGAAGATTCCCCGGCTTATTCCATTTATTGATCGCCACATATGGGGCATCCCCATGTTTTGAAAAATTGAGAGTAACCAACCGGTAACTTATCAACCTAGATCTTACAAAATATAAATGGAGTTTATTCAAAATTTTTGATTCTTGGTTAACTTTAGTTTTAAGCTGTATTTTGTATTCTGCTGTTAATATTATGAACGTAAGTAATCGTTCTTAACTTTATTACGCTTTAAAGGAATTAAGGAGTATGGTAAGTGTCAAAATCGACTTAAATATAAAAGGTTGGTTTTATTAAACAAATAATTGTTTCTGGTGACAGCGGTGTGAAAAGACGGTTTACAAAGCCGTTGAAAGAGGTCTACTTTGGACACAATTTGTTCTTTTGCTAAAGACAATGATGATAATAATGAAATCAATTCGAAGAAAAAATTATGGCTACAAACGGCTCTACAAAAAATTCAAGAAAAGTTAGTAAGAAACTTACTAAAACTGATAAAACCTTTACCATATACACACATATAAATGCTCTGTGACATATAAATTGTCACACCAAAAAGTGGTAGAAACTTTTCGACCAAACTTGACAGAAACATTTAACTACTACAGGGTGGCAATTGATTAATATTTCAGAAAAATTGACGAGGTGGTAATGGCTTATCGATCAGTTTCTTCGACAATCTTACCAGGTGTACCTATATTTTGTGATATGTTCGGTACTTTATGGTTTTTGCTTGTGGCTATTGGTTTGAGAGTGTGATCATTACCTACAGTGCGTCAATGTGGAACTTACTGCTACTTAAGCGAATTGTATAGGGGTCGTATTATTGGTTTGCGCAAAGGTGGTTTCGCATACAGAGATATTGCAAATCGCCTTAACCAAAATCAATCATGCGCTGCTATCAGGCAGAATAAGGAAGGATCAGGAACGCCGCAGACGAAGAACCGGGAGGCGAATAAAAACAAATGCGGTAGAGGATCGCCACCTTCGACTTATGGCAATGGCTAGCTAATGAAGGTCACCCCGTAACACTTCGAACAGTTTACCGCAGATTTAGAGCATTACAGTCGTATCGGTCACCTCTAATGTTGCCACTAACAGTACGACAGCGACAGCAATCTTTGGAGTGATGTGGGTTGCGATTTCACTGGAACGTAGAGTGTGGTTGGGTGATCTATGTAAAATGATATATTCCGATTCTGTTTGGGAAGCATGATGGCTGTATTAGGATCATACAAAGACGTAGGGAACGTCGCAATGTTGATTTTTCTGTTACAAGGCGTGCGGCAAACTGTGGGGATTATGGTGTCGGCTGCTATAACTTATAGGAGTAGATCTCGTTTGGTATTCGCCCGAAACAATACAAACGTCCAGCGAAATGTGGACGGGTGGTAGAACCCCATATTCTTCTATGCCTTCGGCACTTTTCCAGCAAGATAATATCCGTGTCCATATAACAAGACCTTCCATGTTTTAAAGCCTAATATCAATCTCCTGCGATGGCCACCTCGATCTCCGGATCTCATTTTTGGGACTGGGGAGAATACTGAGGAACTCTCTGCATCCTCCGCAAATGCTGCAAGCTCTTAAGGACATATCACAGATTGTTTGGAACACTGTATCTCAAGAGGAAACCATCTACTAGCATAGGGGCCGCAAAGAGTGGAATGAACATTGAAATTGCGACGTAGTACCGATATACAAATTTAATTTTTTTTCGCCGGAAATACTATGATAGTAACTGGGATGAAGTTCGATATTTCTTTGGTGGTAGCGAGCGGACACAGGATGTAGGAGTTGGCAACAGAGCTGCTAAAGCATTATTAACTGCGACACGTATGTATATAAGCAATGCTAAATTCAACAGATGTATGATCCGGAAATAGGAATATTCTAGTGTGAAATTAGTTTATTTTGTTTCATAAATGTATTTTAATTGCAAACATTACTATGAGTAATGCAAGAAGAACACTACCAATCGATATAAATGAACTAGATGATGATATTTATGAACTTTATGCTGCCGCGCCTTCAGTATTTTTGAATCCCAATGATCCAAACAAACATGCGAAAGGAAACTTTCCCACACTTCGGCAGACTCTATTTACGTAAGTTCTTGTGGAGAAACCAGTTTGATTGTAATTTAATATTTTCAGACTTTACATTTCTAATTTCATGCTTTCTTATCCTATTCATATTCACCTAACTAAAAACCCTCGCGAAACTATCTAATCGATCTACAATTTCGGCTTTCAAATAATTAATTGGAATGTTGATGTTGACTGTTTGATAAAACATTGGTTCAATATTTTTTCGTCCCTTTTCCCTCAAGTGCTTCATTCACAACATAATTGTTAAGAAGAAACATTTATCTGGTTCTGTTACCATATATCTGTGACCACATATAGGTTGTGTTCAGTCGGGTGCGTACATTATCTGTATATACACGTTTTGTATGATTTTATATGTGTTTAGTTACTACGTTAGTTCTACTAGCTTGTGAATGAAGTTTGGTTAAAGGATTTGAACTTTCGTCAAAAGATGGCTTTGTAATAAATCCTTCGACTATACTACAGTATAACCGCGCTAAAGCACACATCA
>SMLS01073449.1:0-15672 GCA_004785975.1 Popillia japonica | reverse complement strand
TTTCTACACGGCATGTAAATAAGCTTCAAAGAACGCAACTTTTTCCTGCTGTATCTCCTACAGGTACTGAGATTCCCATGCTTAGGCTCCTTATCTTGGACACACTGTATACATATTTAAATTTCGATATATTTATGTCCTTCTACTGTTATTCGATATGGTCCATGTACTGTTATTCGATATAGAATAGATATTTCGAAAACCGTTATTTAACAATGGGTAGAACAATACATGTTTACAAGTACACAGAAAACCGTATTGTTTGGATAGAACTAAATCTGAAAATATGATGTACTACTGATTTATCGAACTTTGAATAAAATACCATTAGAGATATAAGTATAATCTACGTATGCGATACAAAAAGGTGGCATTATTTTTATGACTATCAAATAATACCTATATTTTGTGGTTGTGTTCCTTTAGTCATATCCATTTGTATCACTGTTTTGGAAAACTCTTTTTGACTATTTAGTGTCTGGTACAGTAAGATGACAGACAGAAATACTACATATAATATTTGTTAATAGTGTGCCAGTTTACCAGCCTTATGAAAGAAGAAATCCATAATTTTGACGACACTGTTACTAGTAATATAAAAACAGCAAAAAATATGCAATTATCTAACACATTATTGAACATAAACAACAATCAAGTTAGTACGCAAAGAGTACTCTAAACATTAATAAGGTTTTCAACAAAAGCTAATGGCGAAGTGAAGTGTTGTGTAAAACTGCCGTGCTATGAATAGATTAGAACAAATGTATTAACCATTGAAAATAATTTTCCGTTTGTATTTAATTATTTTTAATTAATAAAATGTTAATTTTTTGCTAGGATCTCTACTGTTTGAGATTTATACAACTTAAACTGGCAAGCATCTAATGTTGACAATAAATTATTCAAATATAAATTATCAGAGACGTTTGCGTCATTTTTGGTATCAGAGATATTACTGAGTTTTATAAAGTTAGTTTGAAATTATTGTTTTTCTTTGTTTGTACTGATACCTGTGGAAAATGCATTAGGGAAAGACAACAACAGGTTACGATGGCATTATACGTGGCATGCACAATGTTGATGGTTTTTGTTATTACCCTACATGTACATGTTACATTTAATTTACTGCCACTTATTCTAAATCGCAAACATTAAAACATTCATATTCGAATTCTATGTGTAATAATAAATATACCGGCTGTCCGCGATATACAAAGCATCCTTTTAAGGAATGATAGCTACAACGATTTAGAAACAGAAACATATAATACACCTTGGGTCTATCTGCAAGCGTAAACGAGAAAAAAAATTATTTCTAAAAAACCTTATTTGGTCAAACTGTACAAGAAAACTCATCCATATTGCTTCTTAAATAACCAAAAAACCATATCAAAAATTTAGGGTTGAAAATAACTGAAAACAACGATGAAAACGAATTATTTCATACTTTGAAATTGAAGCGTGGTGTCATTTGTCGTCCACCATACTGTATCCGTATGCAGTTAGAAGCGCAGATGCATGCCAAGCATCATCTGTTTATACGACCTTAAACTTGTATCGTACGAAGTCAATGGCCATATGTTTTAAAATAAAGGTACCTTTGCGGTTTTTTTAATAATGTTATGACAATAAAATCGATGTTATGTTGAAGTTAGAGTGAAAAGGGCGTATTTAATAGCAGCCTCCGATCGGTAAATGAAAATTTAAATTGAGGGAAAGTCGCATTGAATGAAATCAATGTAATTACTGCAATTATGTTATGGCGCTTTAAGCTCTTTCGTAAAGGCTACTACAAAATTGAGCTCTTTTCTTTTATTTGTGATAAATTGGTGGTTCTAAAAAGGACTTTTTTGAGAGACAGGAGAAAATGTATTACAGGAAAGGCTCGATGTGTTGCCCATTTTGAAGAACACACGCCTGTAATCGTCGTAAATCTTGCACTAATCAGCTGCCGGTGTACAGTATGCGTCGAAGTTTGTGACATGAGAAATAATTTTTTTTCTCGTTTACGCTTACAGATAGACCCAAGGTGTATTATATGTTTTTGTTTCTAAATCGTTGTAGCTATCATCCCTTAAAAGCATGCTTTGTATTTCGCGGACACCCTGTATTTATGTACTTTATTTCACGGAACGTGCAAAATATTTCATCAGATTCATATTGCGAGGAATGCTAAAACTACAATTACTTAATAATGTATTTGATTAGAGAGCTGCTAAGTTACTTAACTTGCTAATGATAAATTATATATGCGTGAATGTTTGTTTATGCAGTATATTGTGTAAAGACATTAGTATGTAAAACAAGTGTATTATCAAAACGTACACATATTTTTAAATTAAAATACATAGGTAACAATCTAGTTCACTATTACAGGAGTTATATGACATATTGTGCGAGTATAATATACTAGAATAACACAAATAAATACAGTAGAACCTCTCAAACTCGACCTGGGCGGGTCAGTGGCGGTTTCTATATAGGCGCACATGAGCACGTGAACCCCCTACACAATGCTCGATTACAAACCAATAAAATGTATTACTCAATCTTAATACAGTCGTGAAATATAATGCAGACAATCGAAACGACTATTACCTTTCTATACATCGCATTTTTGACGCAGGACGGAGCACTTGCACCAAGTAGGCGGGACTACGTTGATTTTGTAGAGGTCTGCGGGCATAAGGGACGTAGCGGGGGTGGAGAGGGATACGGCAATTTTATATGAGCCGGAGCACATATGAAGTGTGCACCCGCATATATGTGTGCTGTTGTTTTCCAATTTAAAATTTAAAAATTCCCGCCATTCAGTAATAAGTAGCCGTTAAAATATATTATAGTTCAGTTGTTGTTCATGTTTGATGCATTACTTTTGTGTAACTTTTGTGTTAATAAAGAAATGAATAAAGTGTATCAAACTTATTATTTATTGCAGAAATACGTAAATAACCACATGTGCTCGATTCGTTACGTTTTCGGTTCATTTTAAGTGACTGTAATAAAGGATAGCTACCTACTACATGATATGTAATTTTTTTATACGATTTTAGTTAAAAATTCGCATGTTCTCGATTTTGTGAACACCCTACGCTTTCGACCACGAGCCGCCACTGGACCATGTATGAGTCAGGTTTGCGAAAACGTCGAGTTTTAGAAGGAAAATGATAATTGTATAAAAAAGAAAATTAAAACATTGCAATGATCGATTTCCGATTCTTTTTCTTCAACTCCTTCTTCTTCCACTTCTTGTTGTTCAGCTTTTTCTGACTGTTTTTTTAATATTAGGCCAAAGTTTTCGCCAAGACTTAGATAATGTTGTGGGAAGAGTATCATCCCAAGCTTTTACTATCATGTAAATAACATCCTTAATGTTAAGAGATTTAATTTCATCTATTAAACCAATTCCATTCTTCTTTTTTTCCAGCAGGACTTGCAAGAACGATATTTTCTCTTCATAGATTCTATAACCCCTGGTCTAGTGGTTGGATCAACGCGATTAGTTTTGCCCTCGATTTTAAATGTTTTGTAACTTCAGGGACGAAAACAGTGAGTGAAGCCAATCCTTAAATAGTGCTGAATCCATCCACGCATATCTTTGAACCCGATAATGAACTGGCAGTGACAACAAATTTATATTTTCTAATGCTCTCGGTTTCTGTGATTTGCCGATCACAAAAAGAGGATGTTTGTGAGTCCCACTTGCGTTACTGCATAGAGCAACAGTTATCTTTTCCTTGTATAATTTGAACCCACTTAACTG
The DNA here is from genome assembly GCA_004785975.1 of Popillia japonica. NCBI lineage: Eukaryota > Metazoa > Arthropoda > Insecta > Coleoptera > Scarabaeidae > Popillia > Popillia japonica. The sequence continues at coordinate 11,909 of SMLS01073449.1, read as the reverse complement.
CGTTTTGAAGCGAGAGTTTTCTGTGGTAACATTTTATAATTCAGCCCGGTCTCATCTATGTATGTTGTAAATTTGTTCAGCAGTCAATTCGCTATCTTTTATGATATCAAACTTTTTAATGAAATTTTCGGAAGCTACGTGATCAGCTGTGATCAGTTTTTCTCCAGAAATTGTGACCTGATGAATTCCGTGTCGTTTTTTCCATTTGTCCAACCATCCCTCACTTGCTGTAAATTCCGAGTGAGGGTCAATCGTTTTATTAAGGGCACTCGCCTTTTTGTTCATTAATGGTCTTTGTTAAAGGGGTTCCTTTTAATCGTTCCTGACTAAACCAAATCCATACCTGCGGTATTCTTAAGGAAAACAGCTTTGTCTATGAGCAAGAAAATTAAACTTCGCTTCATCTAAAACATCCAGCTTTGGTTTTTTGATTGTTTTCCTGGCTTCTAAATCAACCTCCTATTGTATGGTTGCTGTTGCAGACTGCAAAATGTGTCTATTTTTTCTCCAATCCTTCAATGCCGTGATAACCGGGTGTGTGGCGCAGTGCCTAGCGCGCTCACTTCATAGCCCGGTGGTATCGGGTTCGAACCCCGGTATGTTCTTTCTGAATTTGGTTTTCTGTAGTTTCCCAAATTCCACGGCAAATACGGAATAACATATTAAGTCGGTCTACAGCCGCAGGCGTAATAATAACTCATGGCCAGCCGATGCCCCCTGTAATTGGCGCAAGCTGTTGGGGGATGTTAAGGCATGAATTATTATTATTATTATTATAACGATATTTAAATTTCTCGCAACATTTTTGGCCCTTTCACCCTTATCTAGCCTATCAAGTTTTTGTTTTAACGAAGTAATATTTTTTCGCTTACTACACATTTCAATATTATAGGCGAACATCTAATTGCAAACTGAGTTCTCTGAAAAGTTGTAAAAATGTGAAAAATTAAGAAGTCGTTTGAATCTACAGTCGGGGTCGGGTTTAGGAGAGGAACGAGTTTCGGAAGGTCGGGTTTGAGAGGTTCACGTATTTCTCGCTTAATTTACCATTTCGTAGGCAGAATGTAGGAAAGGAACTCAATCATTTTATTTTCTCATACATATCTTTTTATCATATCAGGATAATTTCCCACATAAACTGTCGATAATTAACATCATATACACTGGTGAAAATAATTGACGAGCACGCCCTACATAATCTGAACGCGTGGTCCTAGCGCAATGACATTTGGTATAAAAGTAGTACTAAACTACTATAACTTATCCTCAAGCAGAGAACGCCGTAAACCTGCTGGGACGGAATGCATCATAACGGGACTATCTCCGCGAGCGGTGCGTACCATCGCTACACGACGAGGCATGGACTCAATAAGTCGTCGTATGGCAATGAGAGGGATGGCTGTACACGTAGCAGACCCATGTGTCTCGTGCCATATGTAACAGCGCCCCATACCATAATGCCTGCTGGCGATGGATATGGCGTGGTTAAGCGCACTGCTCGAGTAGACGCTCACCAGGTCGACGACGAACCAAAGTTCAAGCGTTACCGACGCCCAACTCAAATCTTGATTCGTCGGAAAACAAAATGCGCTTTCACTCGGCAACACATCGATGCCCTGCGTTGGTACCGCGAGCTGCGATGTTCGAGTCAGTGAAAGCCGCTGCAGCGCACGGCGCGCTTGCAGTCCACCTTCTACGAAACGTCTTCGTAAGTTCGCGTAGTGACTACGCCTTCGCTTCCTGCTGGCCAAACGGCTCGAAGTTGCCTTGAGGACGACGCACGCAACGTTGCAGAGGGGTGTGGTCCTCACGCGCTGTGGTCGCGCGAGGCTGTCCCACTCGGGGCTAAAAGCGCGTATATCCTATTCCAGTCCATTCGCCATGCGGCAGTACCAAAAGTCGAAACTCGCTGCATAGACTCGTCTCTAGGAAACTTAATGCTATGCAAATGTTATGGATGTATCTTCACGCGTTCAGGTTATACAGGGCGTGGTAGGCAATTATTTGCAGCAGTGTATAGTTATTCTATATAGTTATGTGTACCCATATGTAACATTACCATTAGTAGTGGTATAAAATTGGTCAAATTAACGATGATTTAGTACTGTACTGCTACTTGGAATAATAAAGCTAATTGAATATCGCATTTTATAGTTCATCGGAAAAACACTAAACAAAGTGACATGGAATCAGTGGCGGCTCGTGGTCAATTATACTGGGAGGTCAAAAATAAATTAAAAAAATAGGCATACTTAAAAAAATATAAGTATTTTACCTTTAAATTCCGCTTTAAATAGTCTTAAACTGGAGGTCCATTCTTCGTTCTTTAGCAGTGGAAAAGTGTTGAATAACACGTTCGTTAAAATCGCATATATTCGTTTTTAAAGTAAATAATCGACGTTAAATGCCTTTATGAACGAAAGTATGCATAAAGGTTGACAATAATTACCAAACAATATATATGCTCTTATTTTATTACAATAACGTATTACATTGAGATAAGAACAAATTCACTGACGAAAAAAAATGCAAGATATTACTTTGCTTATTATTTTATTTCTAAATGTACACTAAACTAAATCGAATTAAAAGAAAAGTAATATAAACTCAAACGAAAAAAAATCTAATGAAAATCTGGTAGATTCAATAAAGATCACAAACAAATCGCTATAAACACTCGCATTTTCGACAAACTTTGCTAAAAGTAGGTTGTTAAAACGAGGTTAAAACACATGTTTACTGTTATAAATTCTAAACACAGGAACTACAGGTAAATCCGAAACCTACTTTTCCATCTACGCACTTGTGCTGCCATCTAACATTTCATCGGAAATTAACCTAAATTCGATTCCAAATAGTCCCTATAAAGCTCGTACCCCGTGGGTGGGCTTATGACCCAAACTAGATTATATGCTTCGTACGTTCGGGTCGGTTCGGACGCTGCGAGTTCTTCGGATATTTCCGCGTAGCTTTAATACAATGAGGACAGTTCGCACCGCCAGCCCAACGTTCATGAGGTTGGAATACGAGGGACGGCCGATAAATTTTAAGTTTTTAAGTTAATTATATTTGCGAGTAAATTACCTATTTTAATAAAACACGTAATAATTAATATTTCTTTATATAGTGTCTCAAATTTTTGGGAGGTCATTGACCAAATGACCCTATGGACAAGCCGCCACTGCATGGAATATATAAGTAAATAAATTCTTATTTACTTACTTACTTTTGTATTAGTCTTATGAGATTTATTAGCATGAACAAACATTTTTGTAGTTTTGAAGGTTAAAGGAACTTCAAAAGCGATACAATTAAACAAACAAAATATTAACAGCAAAAGTATTCATACAGCTATGCAAAGCAAGATTTGGTTTATAAAACTATGTTTACTGCTTACAGAAACGTTTTATAGTAGGTTTATAGATGATGCCATATAGTTTCTATGTGGTTCATGTCGACAGACTGGGGGGTGTTTTAAGAAGTGTTGGAGTATTATATAATAACCATTCTTGTTTGACTCGTCCAGAGTATTTGGGGTCATTATCAAGGAAAATTCCTCAGCAACTCGCAATTTCTCTGCACTTTACTTAAGATTTGGTTTTAATACCCCATTTGCCGACATGCAACCCCATACCATCACGGATCCTTCTCCGTGTTTAACGGTAGCTCGTAAGTTTCGATCTTATAAGGATTGTCAAGTTTTCCTCCAGACCTCCATCGGATTCGAATACATTATATTTGCTTTCATTCGTAAAAATAACTGTATTCCAATAGTCTGGAAGGACATTAACGTATTGTTTGGCAAACGCGAGACGCTTTAGTCTATTTCCATTATGAAGCAGTGATTTCTTCCTAGCTATTCTTGCCTTGGAACCTAACAACATTCTTCGAATTGTATCCGTGCTTACATGTTTACTAAATACCGATGGAACAAATGAAGCCAATTTGGTGGAACTAATCTTGGGATTTCGATGTCATGGTTTGTTATCCATTGCAACGCCAATGCAGATACTTCCAAAAGTCAAGTCAGTTTTCCGTGTATAGGCGTGAAAAGCATTCATCGTGGATATACTGGATGGTTTGTCTTGGTGTTCATTCCGATGAAACTATTTTTGTCCATCTGTATAGTGAGTTTGCGCCTTTCCATTCGGTACGCTTCCCCCTCCCCGTTAAGTGCCGACCATTGTTTTCGTTTCAAATCGGTTCCCGGGATATTAAAGTTGTAGGCTTCGAATCAGTTTTGCAGCATTTCGTTTGTTTGTTTGTTGTTTGAATTTCAGTCGTTCAGTCACTCGTTATATTCGTCATCTAGAAGTGATTCATCTTCTGACGATTTCCTGGATTTTAAATAGCTTTTTGTGAGTGTGTTCTACCAGTAAATAAGCTACCTATGAATATTTTTTAATTTTGTTGTGATCTTTTAAAGAGGTGAAACATGCACCATGCCTATTCCCTTTTTCACCAGAACTTAAAAAAATACATTTCTTGATTTCTGTTGAAAAGAATAATTTAGTGTTAAAACTTTTTTAACTCGTGCGTTTTTTCCGTAAAAGCAAGTTTCTTCATAAAAAATAAATAAATACAATATCGTGCATGGGCGTATTTTCTGTCTGAAAAAGTCTAGTAGATGGCTGAAAACTTATAATATTCATAGCTATTAGCTTATTTATTGGTAGAACACGCCCACAAAAAGCCATTTCTTTAATTCTTCGGCAATTTTAAGAGAAATCCGAAAGCTTATTTTTCTCATTTTTGGAAGCGTGTAACTTTTCAAGGACAAGCCTAAGAACTTTTGTTTACACGACAGACCCCCTTTAATGTTTGGCAAGGAATCGTCCTCTAAACTTTCGCACTTATTTGGAATCATCCTGTATATGCTCAAGGCTTATAACGCACTGCATATTAAAGCTGCTGGATACGTTTCATGTATATTATAACATTAACTTAATTATCTTCGTTGAAAGTCTCGGGCCTGGACAAATCTCTCGCGGCTTTTAAAGATGAATCAAGAGTTGACTAAACTTTCTAGAGCCTCTACGGATAATTCTATCACACTGTCAATATCTAAGTCACTTAATAAAAACTGCACTTGAATAATTATTTCTCGGAATAATATCCCTGAACCGTTTATAAACTTACTTCACAGCGATGCAAAATCATACAGATGTAGTTTTCTGATGAACAAAAATTATCGTATTTTAATACGACAATCTAATGAATCGAGAAAGGGCAATTTTAGGTACTTCGTCGCTACCTTTTTAAAAGATCGACCGTCTGTCAACATGCGTTAGCGATTGGACTCGCTTTGTAGGCGTAGTCATTTATCCATGCTGTAACTACCCCGTAGAAGGAACGTAATTTAAACGTTAGTTGTGTAAAATTCTTACTTATTCGGTATTCGGCTGAGAATGATGACCTATTCGTCATCGAAACACGTGTCCCGATTTAATTAAAATTTGTGGTGGTGTTTGGAATTACCGGAATTACCTGTGATATACAAGCACACAGTCCCTGCAATTATATAAAACGAATAAAGTCTGTTTGCGTTGTTTTCGTCAAGTGTAATACCTAATACCATATATAATACTAGTATTAATATGGTCAAAGAAGTGTAGTTCCATTCCATAAATATAGAGCGGCGACACAGTCTCCTCGGACCAGGATAGTTTTAAAGGGGGGGAGTAAGGGACGTACGCACGCAACCAACGGTCCAGAGAAATATTCGCTGTTATGCCTGGTACTATTATCAGCGTCGTACAAGAGCATTTAGGTTAAATGTCATTTAAAACTGTCATTTTTACATATATTTCTCCTAGTTCTAACTGTCACTTAAGTCTACGGATTGTGCCTATGCATTTTTGTTTTACATCCAAAATTTGTCTGGACGCACGCACCTTCCACAGTGTTCTACATTTAACTGTCGGCGGCCTCTATATTTGTCGAAAGGAACTATTCTTTGCACGTATACAGGGTTTCCACGGCCGAATGGGACACAGGGGAATACATACAATCGGTTTTCGGTGAATATTATCTCCCTAATACTACTTCACCCAAATTTAAATGCTACATATTATAACTGGGCTAACGATGCACATTTCCACAACCATAGTACAAAGAAAGGCAATTTAGCAAAGCCAGAAAATTATTATTTGTAAATCTATTGCATGTGAATTTCTAATAAGGCGGTTAACATGTAGCAGGACTATAAGTGGCCGTGGCGCAATGGCTTACAAATGGCTTAATAACGCAATGCACGGATTGTTTAGGGTTCAAATCCCTACAGATCAAATCTGTCGGGATTCGAACCCTAAACAATTCGTGCATTGCGTTATTAAGCCGTTGTGTCAACTTCTACACCATGGCCGCTTGCAGTCCTGTCACATATTAACAACCGATTATATGTATTTCCGCATGCCCCACTTGGCCGTGGAAACCCTGTATATATTTAGATAGTATTTGCTAATACATAAAGTGGCTCTGTTGCTAAAGTGCTACACTAAATAACTTTAAATACGGCATTTAAAAATTGTTCGGCTTGGTTTGCTGAATATTATCTGTATATATTGTATTACAAGTTGTAAAATCTATCCTTCTCTTTCTCTACTACTAAGTATATCACCGATAACACTTCAGATAAGATAATCGGTGATTTAAATGTTATAATACACTGACTAGTACATCAGAAGGTCATTGAATCATTTGTAATTACATTCCTTTTTTGTTATGCAAAATTCTCTGTAGTTTTTCATTCGACTTCTCTGTATAAAAAAACTAAATTTAATAACTTAAAACGATAAATGTTTGAATAACATTAGGTAATCTAATTCCATTCAACCGAGAAAATCTATATACAGCAAACAAAATATTTTAATTGGGGTCTTAGACAGAACAGTTTTGTAAATAGTATAATTGGAAGACCATAACAGATAGAGCAATGCTCTCCGCGAAACTTTTTTGTAGAAAATTTCATGCTCTGCAAAGAAAAAAGAAAAAATATCATGAAAACGTTACTTTTTTCGCAGACGCAGACTTAACGACGCAAGCTATCAAAAAAACTGTAACACCTTTTCTGTAGGGCTTGAAATTTTCTAAAAACAAGTCCGGGAGCGTACTAGTCTATCTGTTATGGTCTACAAGTTATACTATTTACAAAGGTGTTATAAGTGCTGATTTTTACCCGTTTGCCTAGTCTAGCAATCCATCTAGCATATTTACGCATCCCAATTAATATATTTGGTTTGCTGTATACAACATGTATTATACATAGATACAAATACATATCACATAAAAGATATTCAACTATACTATAAGCTGGATTAATCTATATATCACATTTATCTAATCAATATAGACCATAGTGCGTTTGAAAAATACATACATAAAAATACGCATAAAAATACGTCGTGGAAATACTAAAAATTTACAATAAATACCTACATACACTATAATGGTTTGAAAAACTGCAGCACAAAAAAATTATTCCTTCAAATTAAAAGATATATTCAATAAGAATTTTGAAAGATTACACATACAAATTGATAAGGCATTCATTATTAGTATATGTATTTTTATGACCTTTTTCAATGTCAATTTTATTCCACTGACCATCCACTGACGAAGTTGCAACGAAAACCAAATTATATTGTAATGGTTTTGGAATAAATTTGATCTTTATTCGAATTAGAGTGTTGTAACTGACTGAAGTGGAAAAAATATCAGGATTTCAGGATATTTGCCATACCGGAGAATCTTTAATTGTGCCGTGGACGATGTTCAATTTAGTTCAGTGGAACAATCATAATTTATATTTACAGAAAAATTCCTACTACTTATACGTTTCTTAAGATATCTTCAAATAGATAAAGGTATTGATATCCGGTTTTTGTTAATTTGTTGGTAAATTACTGATAAAAGGAAAATTTCCGAAAAAAATTAAACAGCACCGACTAGTATACAGGTCATTTATTGGCTTATCAAATTTATAAACGATATATTTATAGAATTTACCTTGTTTCAATGAGTTTAAGTTTTCAAATTTTGTAAAACATGGAAAAAGATCTTTTCAGTATATATGTATAAATAGAATTTCCTGAAAATTCCTTATAATTCCACAAATAACCTCCATGCCTTTTTCACGGATATTTTAGTAAATACTATTACTACTACAAATAAAAAACCACTTTACAGATGGTAGCGTTTACCAGCTTTTTTAAATAATTTTAAAACTTTCCGTAGAAATCTTATGTTGCCGATACTTTTTTCCACTAAGTCAACTAAGTACATATAACAATTTAAATTCGATTAAAGATCGATTTATTCCAGAAATTTCCCAATTTATTAGGTTTCCGTAGAAACCAAGGACATTACCAATGTATCGTTTTCGATGTTTGAATCGCATTCTTATAATTAAATATTATATTGATTGTTGTTCTTTCTCTTATGGTTGAGGTCAATTCTCTCCAAAGATATTTCTCTTTCGACAAAATACATATATTAAATATTTTTTTATTTGTAATAGCAAGCTAATTAGTTTCTCTGTAAAAAGGGAAACGACAATTCAAGTTTTTATTTTCACTTTTTTAATTCATCCACTTATTGTCAACTTGTTCTCACTCTTTAGTACTGTCACTTTTATATTTGACGTCTGCTCGTCATTATTCCATCTAGTGGGAGTTAATAGAATTAAATAAAGAAAGTCTACTTTATACTAACGAATTAGCAAATTGTGCATCTAGGGTATAGTGATACAACTTTCCTCTTATTTACATTAAACATTGTAATCAACGGTTTGTATGCAAACAAGTACATGTACTAAATAAATGTTAACATTTCTTACCCAAATGAAAACGGTTTATTTTATTTTATATAGTGCTTCCTTCATGAATAGACAGTAGGGTAGGGTGGGCCACGATGAGACATGGGCCACAATGAGACATTGAAATATTTCTGGTTAGGTAAGGTATAGCCATCTATTAGTCGTGTAGTTAACTATGCCCCATGTGCTGATTTACTAATAAAATTCCTTACGCCGTCAAACCACTCTTAGTTGAGCTTGTGTCGAAGTAGGGTGTTGTTGTGTTCAATCTTTTTCGCGCGCTTTTTTACGATTCTTTGTGTGGAGACATAATTCAAGGATAAAGGTAAGATATTCATACTTATTTTAAGGTTGGTTAATAAGCTTTCTTTTCAATGTCACACATTTATAAAAAAATTACATTATATCAAATCAAGTCAAATTTTTTGAAGAACGGGCAACCATGAGACATATTCACGGGGCCACCTTGAGACACTCTCTCATGGTGGCCCACGTCTGCAGTAAGTAATAAATACTTTTAATTAGTGTATTTTATAAACTCCAGATGTCCAGAGGTCGCAAACGGAAGAGCCAAAAATACAATCACAATATTAGATCCTTCCAATATTGATGACCAACTTGCATCAACATCATCCGAAACACCTCGCTAAATTAAACATTCGCTTGGCGAGGAGAACTCGCAAATTTTTATAAGTCCTGAAGTATTTCAAGGATACCCTAAAGAAGGAGAGAGAAAACTGAAAAATAGCCAACGTAAAAAAGCTACCAGTTGTATTCCTACCGATACCATTGAGAAAGGAAAGATACAAATTAAATACATGGAAAAGAAGGAAAGCCGAAAACGAAAACTAGAAGGAAAACGAAAACTAGAAGGAAAACGAAAACTAGAAGAGTCCAAGAAACAATAAGCTGCTAGGAAGAATATATTTCGAGGAAAAAGAAAATCTATCCCAAAAAACAATACGTCTTCTGATGATGATGAAGAAAAAATATCGTTCGCCGATTCTGATGATTCAACAGACTGGATTCCGGAAGATAAACCTTCCGGATTTGAAGAGCTTAGAGCTTCATAACGATCCGGAAACTGACAATTTTGTGTTAGTGCAATTTAAAGCTAAAAATAACATATTTTATGTAGGAAAGGTGACGAGACTTTTGAAATCAACAAACGACGTTGAAGTCAATTTTTTAAGAAAATCTGCAAAGGTCGGGGGTCATTTTGTTTTTCCGTCCGAACCTGATGTTGCAGTAGTTCCACTTGAAGATATAAAATTGATTTTACCGTTGCCATCTGTTCTGGAAAAAACCAAAAGACTGCAGTCTTACTACAAATTTGAAATTAATTTTAATAATTTGAACATACGCTAAAAAAATTTGTCAGTGTTTTTATATTTTAATCTCAATGTCTATTGTTCTTCAATATTTTCTATTAAAAGTTAGTGTTGAATAAAGGTTTTCTTTAAATTTTTTAATTTCTTTCTATATTTCATCATGTCTTTTTTTGTCTCATAGTGGCCCGCAACGTGGGCCACTATGAGACATGACAGAAAAAAAAGAAAATTTAATTCTTCCTTACAAGACCACAATTTGTTATATTTTTCGATTCTTCTAGACTAACGTGTAGCTAATTAGTAGAGAAAAATATGTTTATTCCATTATCTTTAAAAATTAACTTGATGATAAACCAAAAACTTTTTCCATCTCAAGGTGGCCCACTCTCCCCTATATATTTGAGCAAAACTATATTTGTTAACAATTGATTAGTTTTCTGTTATAGATTTAGAATCTATTTTTGAAAATAGAAAAATATTATATGATTATATGATTACAAATTATATATTGTTAAAAAAAAAGAATTCTTGAAAATCAGATTGAATAACCTCATTTTCATTTGATATATGTAATCTCAGCTAAATAAATTAAATAACCAACTAAATACTCATCTTCTTAGTAATTTCATGACTTCTTTTACATGAAGTATATATATAGATAAAGAATAATAATAAAAACTTTTAAGGAATAACTCGTATAAAAATACTTTTTTTAAAATAAAATCATTAATTATAAAAACTTACCCCTCGCCTGTTAATGCGCAACATGATTGTATATGCCACTGTTGCTGTTTTATTGAAGTTAAATCTAACTGCCTTGAGATTTCGGAAGCATTCATTGATCCTTTTAAGTCTTGCTTATTCGCATAAATAAGGACACCAGCCTTAGATAATTCATCATTTGATAACATTTTATATAATTCTTCTCGTATAACCATTAACCGTTCTCTATCTGTTGAGTCAATAACTACTATTACAAACTAAAAAATATTTTTTTAAACACTATTAGATGCGAGATTATACTGAACATTTACTTCAGTATTAGTATAATATGTGCTCCAAGCTGCTCGTAATGATTGTTGTCCTCCTAAATCCCACATTATAAAATGTATATTTCTCCATACAACTTCTTCAACATTTGAGCCTATCGTAGGACTTGTATGTACTACCTCATTCATTAAAAATTGGTACAAAATTGTTGTTTTCCCTGCATTATCAAGTCCTACTATCACAATTTTATGTTCTAAAAATATAACCTTATTGTTCATAGCGATTAAATGATTGTGATGGATCTTACCTTCATTTCCAAAAAAGCTCCATAACTTAGAAAATAATAAACCCATATTAGCTTTATAAAACCCTCTATTTAACTAAAAAAATTTAACCTTATTATAGTTCATCTGTAGAAGTCAATTAACCATAATATGAAGTATTTAATTGTTAGTTCGCCTCAACATATTCACGTAAATGTCACTGTCGTCAATGTTTTTGTACACAAAAGTGAATCACTTCTTCCTACTATACACTTTTATACATATCCATCCCATACCATATTGATATCTACTACAAAACCATAGTAAAATCGCTTTATTTTAGGGAACGCTCTAATTAATTGCAAATCATATGGGCTACGCTATGATTCGAATGACGTCAAGTACTTTCCAAATTACGACATACTCTAATTTTTTGTTTCTTTCTAAAGTAAAGATCACGTAAATATTATTTTATTAAAACAACAAATGTATTACTAAAATAATCACAAA
>ML219389.1:27299-59910 GCA_004785975.1 Popillia japonica | reverse complement strand
TAAAAAGTGGAAAAACTATCTGGATAATAAGATAATTTAAAAATGATAATAAATGACAAATTATTAATAAAAATGATAATAAATGACAAATTATTATTTAAAAATGATCATAAATGACAAATTATTATTTAAAAACGATATATGTATTTTCGAATTGCAGTGTTATCAATGACCTAAAAAATGGAAAAACTATCTGGATAATAAGATAATTTAAAAATGATAATAAATGACAAATTATTATTTAAAAATGATAATGAATGACATACTTATTATTATTTGAAACTGATATCAAATGACAAATTATTATTTAAAAATGATAATAAATGACATATTATTATTTGAAAATGATATCAAATGACAAATTATTATTTGAAAATGATAATAAATGACAAATTATTATATTAAAATGATAATGACAAATTATTATTTAAAAATGATAATAAATGACATATTATTATTTGAAAATGATATCAAATGACAAATTATTATTTAAAAATGATAATAAATGACAAATTATTATTTAAAAATTACCAAAAATAAAAAGGAATATGTATTTTTAAGAACGCAAGAAAATACAAAAAATGTTCTAGAACCCCCAAAAATCACCTAATAGGAACATAATGCGAAAATGACCAATGGTGAGAAATAAGGGCTAAGTATTTCGGATAACTAAAAAGTATAAGAACTACTTACCCAAAAATGGAATATTATTATTAACAAGTGATCATAATTTTAAAAATAACCAAAAATATCGATATATGGCAAACGCGACAAAGGATTACCAAAAAAGTTTAGAAATAATCCACAGAGTCAGAAAAGTGACTTAAGACCACCCAAAGAGGAATAAACTGAAAAAATGATCAATTATGACGAAACCCTGTTTCAAAACGGCTAGAAAATAACGAGAAATTACAAACAATGCTATAAGTGACCCAAAAATGTTCTATAACGACTAAAAATCATCCAAAAGAAACAATATGCGAAAAATGACCGATGATGACGAAAAAATCTATTTAGAATAACTAAAAATTAGTAAAAAATGACTGAAAATGGCAAATCATAATTAGAAAATGGCAAAAAATTACAAAAAAAATTAGAAGACCACCAAAAATGAAAAAAATGAAAATAAATGCGACTAACAAAACAAAAAAATATCTATTATGACGAAAAACACTTAAAAACGACTTACAAATAACGAGAAATGTCAAAATAAGTAATCAAAAACGAGAAGAAATTTAAAAAATGCCAGAAAAAATTAAAGGGACCTAATCAGAGAAAATGATAAGCAACATGATTCAAAAATTGCTCAATAATGACCAAAAATCCCAAAAAGTTACCGGATTAGATTTGTGTGGATTCCAGGTTATAAAGGAAGTAAAGGGAATTGGGAAAACTTTTTAAGATTGCAGCGCCCCTATCGGCACTGCTGTAAGCCTTTTATGTGGGATAACTTGCGCTTTACAAGTGTAAAACTGTGTAAAACATGTGTAAAACCGTCAAACAATTTGAACGAATGGCCGCGTTCATCAGACACAATCGCTAGGCAACTGTTGGCAACAATTCTGGTGAACGTTGACTTATGTCATTTTATGCTGCAAACGTGTTTAGCAAGCGGTCGCCATTTTTCCAAGCGTAAAAAAATTATGCTTATTGCTGCAAACGGTAATCAGTATTTGAAATTATGGCGGTAGCACGTGATCGGTCACCAGATACCTATACAACTGTCAACATGTTCGTCAACCTAATCGCAAAACACGTTTGTCTACTGTGGTCTGACGAACGCACCCAATCCTACATGAAAGTGTTCCACAAACGGCCACCAGATAGCGTATTGCTTAGGAAGTATTCCCAATGCCATCGCGGATAAAACAGCAAAAACGCGGCAAATTCAAATGAGCCAATCAAAATTGGCGTAACGCCCATTCGCGCTTTGAAATACGAAACATGTGACATCTCATCTGACATGTAATATGTCATAAGTTGTTTTGTTGTGTACGTTTTACGTTTTGTAGGTTTTGTATGTTTTGTATGTTTTGTCGTAATATTATTTTCTGTTTGTTATGTCTTCACCGCGAATTAGTCTTAAAAGAGCGAAGCCCGCTGAGAAACGAGAGTTCGTAAATTTCAACGGGGTACGGATAACACCTCCATGTCTAATTTTCGAAAAAGCTTACGAAGGTAAAACATACGTGCAGACGTTGACAATACAAAATATTAGCAAAAATAAGATTGTAGTTCGAATAACGGCGCCCACTTCATTCGTAGGTTCTCCAATTTAAATTCTATGTGAATGTTTCAGTTAGTTTTTTGTAGTCGTATAAAGTTAAAACTGTGAACAACGCTAGTCTATCGCCGGGTCTGTCCATCACTAGAAAAGTGACATATGTTCACTCACTCGCCAGTACAGCGACTTGTACTTTCGCTATTTACATCAATGAGAACTGTTATACTTACCAGTTGCAGGCGTAAGTATAGGAAAATCGGTTAATCTTAGTTAATGAAAGATTGATCTTGTTTCAATTTCAGGCTGCTACCCGCGTCCAGACTTCATATTTCCCCGAAACAGATCGATTTCGGTGTGATAGACATAGGTTGCACTTCTCCAACCCGCACCTTAGTTATTCGCAATGATGGAACAAGACCAGCGAAGTTTTGTATCGACACCATAGTATCAGATCAGTACGCTGTCATTGTAGATCCCGTAAAAGGCTTTCTTCAGGTATAATACAATACTTACACGTATACAAAATTCACTTCCAATCATTCCAGTCAAAATCAAGTTTACCAATCACGATATCTATGGTTGCTTACAAAGAAGGACCTGCTAAATTGAATTTATGGGTGAAGGCCGAACGACCATTCATGATTATAATCGAGGTGACTGTAATTACGCCAAAATTTGAACCGCTGAGTAGTACTCCCAGCTACGTCAGTAGTCCTGTTACATCCTTCACGCTAGTCGATTTTCCTATAACTTACGAAGGATTATCGAGCACCCAATCGATCTATATTAGGAACTACAGCTCGTCTGTGTCCATGTTTTCCGCAATGGGGGAGTTAGATGATAATGTCTCTGTAAGTTTATCACTTTACCATGGAAGTCACAGATGGCGCTTTAATCTTGAAAATTTTGGATCAAGTATTTCCAATTTTCCTCATCGATTCTGTTACAGAATATAGAAGTTTGCCGTCAGGAAAATTCCAATTACAATCACTTCAGAATTAATCCCCTTCATGGGGTGTTCCAATCAAAACAAGTGAAAGCTATACATTTTACGTAAGTATATACTATTTGGCTTGTTTAGTAATGGTGTCAACTGCAATCACTTCAGAATTAATCCTATTCATGGACTATTGCAGCCAAAACAAGTGAAAGCTATACATTTCACGTAAGTATATACTAATTGGTTTGATTAGCTGTGGTGTCAATTGCCTCACTTAGTAACAGCGCTCTCCACAATTGTTTTTTTTTGTTTTTGAGCAAAGATACTTCCAAGTGTAGTGATAGCACTGGCCAGGTTGTCAAGTCTAGCAGAAACATTGACTTGATAAGTCTGATCATATCCCAGCACCTTAGGCATATTATTTGGCCACTTCTTCAGTGATCCTCTAGATCCAGTTCTACTTCCTCCTACGATATCATTCTGGCATTTTTTTCGAGTGTTTGGGTTTCTTGATTTTGATGGTTTATGTGTTGCTGGTTTTGTAAAGACCTCTTATACAGTATCAGATTCGCAATAGAATTGTGTTATCTCCAACTCGTGGTTATCCAGGAATTAAACAAAAAAAAATCTGAAATCGATTCAGCTGCACCTCAGCGAGCCTAACTGCAAATTAGCAGTTTTAGTTGCAACACCAGGAAATCAATGTTTACAAGATCTTCCAAGGTTGTGCCCCAAGGGTGGACCTATATATCCTCTAACCCGACCAATGGATTTGTTGGCCGAGCAGTTCCTTGCAAAGCCAAGCATCCCTTTGCAAAACATCTCTAGCTGGCGTCGGGCCATAGCGTATTTGCTTAAAGGTAATACTAGAACTATTCATGGCACCCAATTCAAGTTGCAAAATATTGAACCTCTGGATCTTCTGCAATTTGCTGGAGCAATGAATCTCATCAGGTCTTTGAAGATTCTATATTACCTAGAACGGTATAATCACCTCCTATTCCAGAGCAGAGGACCTGTTGACACCAACCTTCAGAATTCGCTACTATAAGCATCAAAAAGGAAGAAGCCTTCTAGAAGAAGATTTTGGGCCAATATTAGCTCCAAAGATATATTAAAATTTAGACGACTGCACTAACAAACAAACGAGGAAGATAGTATTCTGGAAGCACCAACGAACAGGAAGACTTCAGCACTGCTCTAAAGATAATTCTAAAAAAATATCAGCACTCAAGACTCTAGACGCAAAATTTAGGCAGCTGAGCCAAAATACTGGCGGTGAAGTTAAGATTATCCTAGCCCATCCAAACAGCAGATTGTTAAAGATGAATACCGTTTAGCGTCAAGTACGCAAACTACAGCTAGGCTAATAATCGGTTGGATAGATTGCAGAAAACAGCACATGAGGGATGCTTCGGTGATGAACATTGATAGTCTGCATATCGTAGACCCTGCCTTGGTGAATGTTGATCTTTGGCCTTTCCTTGCTTAAAGTCTTTCCAACGCTAACGCTTGCGATGGAACCAATATGGGATCACATGTTATCAAGCAACATGCTTTTGATTGGCAAGAGCCAAAATACCGATCAATGACCAAAATCCACCTAAACAGAGTAGCAAACGAATTTCTTACCCAACTTCAGCTGGAGACCTTCACAACCAATAGTGACCATTTATGCCGGAATCTGTTAAATGCTTTCTCCAAATTTAACCGTACCAGGGTGGCGGTTTGCTTCCTGTTGGAGGCGGTTGAATCTGTGTCTGTCTGACAGTGTGATGGTCTCCACATTTACCCGGCAAGTAAATGTATCTAGATTCAGAGTATTTTGCTATATTTGTAGAAAAGATAAGACATTTATCTTCTTCTTCTGACAGGAAGCAGCAGGTTGGCAACTACGTGAAGGTACACCCACCAGCAAAAGCTTAATCTCTTCTTTCCGATCTTTGGGAAATGTTCGTGGTTGCAACTTTTTTTTGCCCAAACTGATGAGGCAATTTATGGTTTCATAATCTTGTTGTCGGTGGTGGTTCGGCTTGCACTGCAAGTAGCTATTTTTATGCTTATGTTTCAACAGATCTCAAGCAGTGGTGATGATGTGAATTCTTTCGAAAATTTAAGACAAATCTGTATATCACTGGCTCCTTCTCATGTAGCTGCTGTACATACATTATCTAAATATCTTCCTAATGGATAGGTAAATGACTATGAAGCTGATTAAAGGTGTGACCAGTACACACTACGTAGTAAACAACGTACATTGACACCCTCTTAAGATTTTCCTACAACATTGTTACTTATATCCTTAGCACTATTGAACATCGTATTTCAGATTTCGGCCGAGTAAAACTAGGCCAAAAGATACTGATCCCCAATTTTACTTTTGCACAATCTACATATGCCGCGTAAAGGCGAGATACCTGACTCCACAAGATTATGGTAAGTTACTAGTTACAACCTGATAGACTATTTTGAAAATTTTTCTCCAAACTAGCTAGCCTCTACGCTTCAGAGAGTTGCTCCAACATCCCATCTAAATCAAGTTGCAGTGCCTCCGCCATATACAACCGTAAGACCGTCTTTAACAAATATAACCCCAAGACTGTTTAAAAAATTCGTTTTACATCCAGCTAGTGGTGATATAGAAATGCCGTACCTCATTAACAACCTATCTGACGAAGATATAAAAATCATTGACAGCTTACCCGAAAACGATTACATTAAATTTTACCTGCATGGTATCTACGAGAAACCGTCCGTGATGGTGGTACCGAACGAGCTCAATCTGCTGGATTTAAATATTGGGCAGAGAGAAACGCGCGTTCTGGAATTTAGAAATTTATCCGAAAAACTGCCCATAATCTTCGTCTATAAGAAAGTCGCCTTTATCGATTTGGATAAACCGCATGTTTACGTCAAAGCTCACAGTAGCGTTCAGGTAAATATTTATATAACACCGCAGAAATTGGGACAGATCAAGAGCCAGATTAAATTCGATTTGGCCTACTACGATTATCCGAAATTGGATGATAATTATAAATTGATTGGGAGCATTTCGGTTCCCATTAAAATGGAAATGAAGGCGGTCAATAAAGTTCACTTACCTCAGATTAATATTGGTATAACCCCGAGTTATATGAAAGAGGTTGGAAAATCTTGCCACGAACTCAGATTCAACACTCACGTGGAAAAACCCAAGACAACTATGTTAAACTATCGTACGGTTGGTGGTAGCAGCTCAGCTCTGATCGGCCTACCCAACGATACGCAGCAATCGATTCGCCCATGGAGAAACAGCTCAAAGTAAGCGCATTTCTTATCTTAAGCCGTTCTGAATCTTACTTATTCTTCTCGCAACAGATGCAAATCGATATACACCAAAATAACGCGCTACACCCCGCCAACAGATACGGACTACGAGTTAACTGTGTTTGACCGCCGGGTCAAAATTGAACGGTCGAATTATTACACGAATTACATGAGGCAAGAAGCGAAGAGGCAAAGACTGTCGATATGTTCGAAAGAAGGTAAAGGAGACTATAATGTGTCTGATGAGAGGAAACTGCTTTGCACCGATATGAAGTTACCTTCTCCGGAAGGTATAAGACTCGAAGGCGGCGATTCGGCAGTAACACAATACTTACCTTTAATACTAGCTCCGGCTGAGATACTTAATATATCCATTACTCCCACAGTAATCAATACCGGGCCGGTAAATTGTTTTCAAACTTTTTCTCTAATTTCATTCATTTTGGATTCTGTTATAGATAGCTCCGTACAAGAAATTCGATTTCAATATCTATATCAAGAACAAGAACAAGAATATTATCAGTGTCACCGCGACGGCGAGTAAATTCAACTTGATCTTTCCTGAAGGTGAACAGAAGCTGATAAAAGGTAGTGAACCGAATCGAATGGAGTAGCATAGAGCATTCTGGTCTTGGTTCCGGTCTGAGTTTGGAGTGGCACCTCATGGTGCACCAATTTCAAATCTTTTCAGGAGATATCCATATCGACAAGCCTGGATCAGGATTCGTGAAACCTTTTCTCCTAAACGTCAAATTTCTAAACAGCACAAATTTCACTTCAATTTTCTTCTTCGTTGACATTTCTATTTAGTTAAGTCTCGAGCATTTTTTCGTTCCAGCATTTGATTATGTTTTACTTATCTTCAGAAATACTTCTGGCGAAAGGCGTGCTACTTTGTACAAGTATCTTATCGAGTCTAGATGTGTCCAGTTTGGTGGAGACTAACCATTCTTGAGTAGATACACTACATATCTCACTACAGGAGCAGTCGTACGACGTGGACACACTGTATACGACCGTGACCATACACGACCACCAGATGACTCATCACACGCAATTCGACAGAGCTGTATAAGGAAGGCAGCTTACCTGATTTTGACCTGTTTTGGACTTGATGTCGCAAAGACATTTCCTTGCGTTTTAACAAAATTAAACGCCAAGAAAGCTGCTTGCAACACAAGATAATCTGTCTGCCTTATACAGCCCGGTTCCTAAGACTCTACATTTGGTTATAATTGACATATCTGTCAGAAGTCACTTATTCTACACAGTACACCAGACTCAAGGTGCCCCCTCTCCCCTCCCCCCTCAACGTACAGCAGCCCCTGATTGGCCTTTCACAAAAGAGTTCGATCCAAATCCTATTTAGCAGATAAGTTGTTGTGAGGACACCGATTAAGGAAAAGCGTATAGCCAATATTGCCGTTCTGCCAATACTCAGGCGGTGGTCTATACCCAACCATCACGGTTCCGGGTGTGGGGATAACGCCGGCCCGAAAGCTGCTCGCATCAGTCCAGCACCATCTAGAGGGGACCGCCCAGCTTCCTTTGTGCCGTCCATGTTAGACAAGTTCCCAGAATTCTCAGGGCAAGTACCGTAGGTGCCGTAAGCAGTTGTCGTAAAGACAATGGGATGTCAACCTGTGCTAACCAACAATCAAGGTCACTCAAGTGAGAGGACTAATCGATGCGTCAAAGGTTTACGTTAGATCTGAGCTCGCTTCTTTTTGAGCAGAAACAGTCTGAGATTTCGCACAAAAATCCTAACTAGCCACTGTGTTCCTATAGCAACTGCACCAGCGCTTAAACTCGCGCCATTAAACTCTTATGCGTCATTTTTTTTTAATATTTTTTTTTTTGCAGGTAACACCGAAACGTTCATACCGATCGCATACATTTCAAGCGGTGTCGGATGTTACACCACGGAATTAAAGTTGATCCTGAACAGCTGCGCTTGCGTCCTAGTCCACCTTATAGCTAACGTGTATCCGTTGACGTTGCAATTAAATAAGAGCGAGGTAGCGTTTACGGGGAAAAGTACCCGCGAATACATCGAAATTATAAACCCGCTCAATACAGAGACAGAATTCAGTTGGAAGTTGGCTTGTTCGAATTTCAAAATTCAACCAATGGAAGGTATAATTAGAAAGAACGAGACGCTTCTATGTTACGTGGAATATCTCGCTAACGAAGACAGTTCCTCAACAGCCGATGTCGAATTATTATGCGGCGGTAAATCGGTGCAGCAATTGAAATTATCCGTGATATTTACCACGGAACAGTTATTTTTCACCAACAAGGTGATCACTTTCAAAAATATGCCCCTAAATCTCCCGGTCAACAACCAAGCCATATTGAAAAACACATCACCCGTACCGCAATGTTTCTCTTGGTTGAACGAAGGCGAAGAGTTCAATAAATATTTGCAGGTCAAGCCTAGAGAGGGCGTTATACACGCTTGCAGTTACGAAGTTATAACGCTCACGTTAAAGTTACCGAATTGCGTCTCTTTTAGCACCAATATTAAATTCAGCATGACCGGCTCGCGAACCGTAGAACTAACGTTAAAGGGAAACGTTATTTATCCTGAGGTTCTGATACATCCAGAGATAATACTCTTTAAAAGGATCCCGGCTAGTACCTACGACATCGCTCATTTCGTGATCGAAAATGTTAGCCAAGCTGCCGTTAACATCAAATTCGACATGTCGATTTATCCGGAATTTGCAATACTCAGAAACAAGAGCTTGTGGGACAGCAATTACGTAACGGAATTGGATCTAAAGGCGAAATCCGCCGTAGCGCTATTCTTGCGTTTCGTCCCCTTCGGCATGGCCAGAGACAAATTTTATTTGCCCATGATCATCAACAACATCTTAGGCCCGGTAATAGGAGCCACCGGAAGGAAAGTAGCGAATTTTTTAACGGCGGATGTTCCTTGTATTACCATGATTAAGGTACCTTCAATCTTACCAGTTATCACAGTAGACAGTCAGACGAGTAAAGCTAAATTTACCCTCTCGAAGACTTTCATTAAACTGTGGTACGCGCGTGCGCCTAACGTTTGCATATCAACTTACGAATTGAGAATTTGCAACGCGCAAGATGAAACGGATAAATTCTGTTTGAGAACTGACTCGCTTGAACCCCCTTTATATCTCGAACATTTACAGGGAGCAAGCGTCGAGTACGAACGTCACTCTATAGTTTGTTCTCTAAATCCGCAAGAAGAAGTGATCTTTAAAGTATCATTCAAGCCTTATCGTGTAGGCACTTACGAGACGATCATTCCGATGTTTGTTAAATCTGATAATTGTGATCAACCGCATAATGCCCTGTGGATCCAAGGAACTTTTACGTGCCCCACAATTACCAGTCCGACTTCCGTGATATACTTCCAGTCTATACCGTTACAGATACACACTATCGAATCTAGAAAGTTCATCCTAAAGAACCATTTCGAAAACTGCAAATTCCATTTCCGTAGTCAGCTAGCGGATCAGGAGATCGTATACTTAAATAAAATACCGATCGGAAGGAATACCGAAGAATTGTGGGTGAAGGTGCACAATCGTCCTTGCAGAAACTCTACGGAGGAGTTTACCATCACCATCTCTTGCAGTTGCGGTGGTTTCTGTACTCTAACCGCTCATCAAGTCATAGAGAACTGTTACCTGACCAATTACACTTTGTTGTACGAAATGATGGAACACTACGAATTTAAATCGTTAAAGGCATCATCTATAGAAACAATGGTGAGAGACTATTAAATGTCTCTTTTTGTATTTTCTTTATTATTTATTTATTTTTCGTTTTAGAGAAAACCCTCAACGATGACATTATTGGACTCGTGCGGGGGTATCGAAGAGGGTGACGTACTGCTATCGTTGGAGTCGTATCCTTTTTATCCCCAACCAGATGAACCTCTGTACAAATTTTTGGAATCGTGCGTATCCACCATGGACGAATGGATGTATAGCCGAGGATTTTTAGGGACAAATATGTTCAGAATACCAACCGGTATCGGGTATATATTATTCAAGAAGACGCCTGACGGACAAGTTCGGTGCGTGCCGCCGTTTATACAGCTTTTGATTAATTTGGCTGGCAGCCAAATTGAGACGTACCTGAATATAGAGTAAGAACCTAATTTTTGAAACAGTTTTCTAAGCTAGAAAAACCACCTGTGGGATTCCAACATTCCATGCATTATTGTCGTAATCGGTTAAAGTCTCATTGCTGGGTATAACTAGATTGTTGTCTCTTCCACCCTACCAACCCCAAGAGGACTCCATCATCATGCAGTAATCTTGAGGCCATTGCATGTCTAATACCTAACCAAGCGTACCTACAGCGCGCTTAGTCCAGATTAGTTGTATACCACCAAGCCGTGCTTCCTCTCTCCAACAAACTTTACTATACCCATTTTCTTAGCTCGTTCCATTCCGTGGCAAGCTATAACAACGTAATACTACCACCAATGTAGCTTGCTCTGCAGAATCCAATTCTCGTAGGATCGCTTTATAAGCCGACCGTCGTCTGCAACCACTCGATGACTCATCGCACGCTACCGGACCAGGCTGTACAACCAGAGCTAGCGAAGGAAGGTTCCTAAATAGACCGGATCCAGATCTAGGCACTACAAAGAATGCAATTGGTAGTGCAATTAATGAGTGGACCGTAACACAATACCAACCATCTACCTGGGCAAAGGCACAGCAAACGGATGATGTTGCTATGTCAAGTACGGCGGTTGGCTTATACAGCGTGTCCACATCGAGTAACTGCGGCTGTTGTGGTATAGTCTTACTTCCAATTTAATCAAAACCCAAAAACTTGATTTGATTGGCCCAAATTCAGTTTGAATTGCTGTAAGATTACGTCGAGTGTGACACCTCGAACGCGTCACTACAGTCCATATTGACGCCTTCTTCGGGGTAGCTGAACTGACCCTTCTTCTCTATCACTATAGCTTCCATGATTGGTCTTTTTCCGCAGTTCTTAGTGGTACCTAACACTGTTACGTGGTTGAAGTCTATTCTGTGCCCGGTGTCGTGCATGTGTTCTGTCACCGGTGATTGGTCGACTCTTTTTCTCGTAGTGCCAATACGTCTTCCTGATGACCGACGTAGCATTGCCCGCATTGGCATGTTCCTCTGTGTGCGGCTTAGCAATCCTATCCTTTGCGGTCGGTAGACACTGCTGTGCCGTGGTTCTGTTGTTGTCTCTAGTGTCGTCTTCCTTTTAGTGCCTCTCCTTAGAATTTAGAACCAAAATGGATACACCACTTCCTGCCCAGGCGGTCATGGCGAGGCTAAGAGTTTGTACCAGGTTCAAACCGCGACGGACGGAGAATATCATCTATCCGTCATACCTGACACCTCCATGCGGTGTTGGTCATGTGTCACCAACAACCTAAATTCCAAGGCTAAAGGGTCCGGCCGAAGGAATGCGTGGCTAAATAGCAAATTAGATTGAGGAGGTCCTTAACCTTAGGTCATCAGCGGGAACCACATTATATAGAGTATAGAGAGCATTGTAAAGAGGGTGTATAGAGTTAGTCAATTTAATTTGACTTAGTTGTAACAGTATAATTAACTTCCGTACAGATCCATCAAAGACGACGAATTCACTCGATCCAGTTACATCTACAACCTATACAGGAACGCGCTGAAATTCCTAATCGAACTAGGAGCCAGTTTCTGCTGCGTAGCCGCCGAATACTTGATGCCTTACCACATGTACAACTACTACATCCATCATCGACCGAGAGAAGACGCCGAAGAGGAAGTCATGAATATAACGGATTGGAAACATTTCTACAGACTGAGCAAACAATGCTGGTTAGACGTCATATTACAAACTTACAAGGTACTGATACTGAACAGGATTATCCGACCGCTGGAACCTTTGAAACCGCATATGCTCGTAGAGGGATCGCCGCATCTTGCGTACCGCAACAGTGTGAAGAACTTATCGATTAACAACCACCTGTTTAGTACTACCGAATTGCTCATATTGAATTGGTTGGAGTTTCATTACAATAGGGTGATGCGCACGACTTGGGCTGACAATACTTTCTTGGATGAGAGAAATGTTACTTATTTCGGCGAGCATATGGCGGACGGTTTCATTTACGCTGCTGTTACTCTAGAATATTGTCCGTATCTTAAGAAGCATTTCGACGGTTTACGGCAAGCTCCAAAATATCCCGAAGACCTCGCTCATAACAATATTAAATTGCTGCAGGCTTGGGAACTGTTACATTTGAACTTGACTCTTAGCCTTGACGATCTAATCTTTCCGCATCCCTTGAAGACACTGCTGATTTCCGTGCATCTCTTCGAAACGTTACCGCATTTGTATCCGCAGGATAAATTATATTTTAAAGCTGGTTTGAGCCAGAGCCAGACGCAATACTTAACTCTAGGAAACGCTAATGATTTCCCGTTAGGTTATAAAGCGATCTTATACGGAGATGATCATCATGAATCATTCTCGTTGAAGGAATCGTTTTACGACATCCAGCCTAAACGAAAATGCACCGTAGGGATAAATTATTGTGCGAAGTTTATTCGGATATCGCAATGTATTTTAATTTTAAGCGGGGATTGCCAGGGATATCACAAAGCTGCTAATAAAGTAATCGAATTGATCGGTGAACCGGATATAAAGTTCGCGTCATCAACTCACAATATAGAAACTGAACTTTATGAGTTTAAGGAAACACAGCTGTCGATTACTTCGCCATATCTGATGGAAGCTAATTACAGAATCCAATGCACCAACGAGAAATGCTCTAGTATTGAGGATGTGACAAATCTCCCGAGCAGAGAGGATTACCGGCCGTTCACTGTAGCCAGATGTATTCCATTGGAGACCACGCTCGCCTGTAACGATCAAGGCATCGGGAAATTGACGCTCTGCACTCTCGCTTTCGATATGGTAGAGATACCGACTTGGATTTACTTCTCCCATCGCCAAGCGGGGGATTTTCTCGTGTCGATATCAATTTCAATAACGAAATCAACCAAACAGCAGGTATTGAAAGTCTATGTAGCAGAGGAAGAGATAAAAAAAGACGGCCGAAAGGAAAATTCAAAACTCTTCTTAGAAATCCCATGCCAGAATCGAATTATGTGGAACGGAATCGTCCAAGCTTTACAGAGGTTTGCTGTCGGCGATATGGAATTTTGGAAGGACGTAGTGTGTAAGTTTGTTGCGCCCCATCCCCCTAATTGATAAATTAAATAATCAACCTAATTTCGTAGATACAACAACGGGTATGCACCTCCTTATAAGACTAGTGCACTTCTCGAAACCTCTAACGCGCAAGAAAATTTGTCGGGATGTGGATTACGCCATCAAGATCTTTGAGAAGAATTGTAAGGTCATTCTGCCTCCATGCATCCACTTGGATGATCAATGTATGTCCGCTAATCTTATCGTACCGCTGCAATTCTCGGGCACAACTTCCTTGAAAAATTTTCATTTCACCATGACGTCCACAGATGGAGCGGAAATACGACAGTATGTTGTTATTTTTGTGCGATACCTATCGGCACATAGATTTGTCGTCAGTAAATGATTTGGACTTCGCCAGTCGCAGTTATATTTTTATTTTGTCGCTAGATGATTTTATTTTATTCCTTTTTGTTTTATTTTATTTATTTTTTTTTATGTAGGCTTATGTTCAATAAAAATGATTTTATACGAAAAATTGGTGTAATTTATCAATTTTGGCTGAGCCAATTTTAAAAAACGACACAAAATTCGAACCTAGCACTTAATTACCTCCCACCACCTGGACTCATTCCATCATCCGAAGTAAGAACTCGAATCCAATCTGGCGGGATAGAAATCGCCAAAGATCGTAAACTCCAAATGAATACGACAATCGAATAACTTTCGGGAACTATTCCTCCGCCAAAAATAAAACAGAGGAAAACACCGGTACGGACAAATCTTCGCAGTATAAGGTTAGAATCCGCGCAACGTAATCTAGTATCTGGGTGTTGGGCATCGGACAGCAGCGCAAGGAAGTATTTCTTAATTTCTAGCACGTCTCCTATAAATTTTCGACGAGATTACTTCGCTATCGGGTCGTGTAGCGTAGCCCTGAATCAGTTCTTTATCGAATTAGGAACTCCCGCCCTTCGAGCAATAAACATAGCTATACGTATTCATTCACCTCTGTATGTTGAATGCGCGAGAAATAATACCGGGTGTCACATTATTATGATCCAATTTACGCCATAGCCAGTAATCTTGGTGGTCATGAATTTTCGAAATGTTTGCTTAACACACAATTTTGAAAAACGTTGGTTAACAATTCTTTGACTGGTCGTAAGATGGGCGGTGGTGCTCCATCCTGCATGAAAAAGATGTTTTCAATTCCGTGGTGCTCGTCTTGCGACTGTGGAATAACATAATCTCTTAACGTTTGCAAGTATTGTTCACCGTTTATTGTTTTATTTCCTCGTAGAAATACGGACCAATGAAAGCGAAGAAAAATCGTATATACAGGGTGTCCGTTAAATGCCGATAATGCTTCAGGTAGAACTTTTTCTTTATGGATGCTTTAAGCAAGCAAAAAGTAAGTCTTTGAATGTTAGTTTTCTTGAACGAGGGTGTTAAAGTTCATATTTTTAAAGCAGAATATTATGGGAATAAGAACGAGATTTTTAATAGGACACGTCTCTGCTTGATAAGCAAGGGATTTCCACTAATATAGGTACCCATAATTAATATTAATAATTACTTTATATTACATTAAAAGCTACATGTGGCAACAATGCATTGCAATATAGCATGCATGCAATATTAGCATTGTGATAAAAATCTAGACTTTTTCGACGTTTGTCAAAACAAATTAAGGGTACTTCATAGGTATCCGTTCGTACGTTTGCCGTTATTTTTATGTGTTTCACAGTCTTTCCGCTAACGGATAAAATTGACGAACGTTGAACTTTGTACGCATCCGTTTATGAAAAAAGTGAGGTTAGATTTATCACAACAAAATGGTTAGTATAGGAAATTTATACGTCAATAGACGTACCTACAGACGCAACGCTATGAACCGCAAAGAAATGTTCGTCCGTTAACGTATAAACGCAAACGTTCGAACGGAGAGCTATGAACTAGCCTTTAGACTGTCATGCCATTTGACGTTTGCATTGACATTTACCTTCAGATCCTGTTTTGTTGTGTGCTGTTATTTGTGTTTTTCTGTGCTAATTTGTTGCTTCTGGGTATGAAGTAGGATACGTACGGGATAATTTGAGTACTTGGTGAGTACAACGGAAATTGCAATCAAAATGCAAGGATTTACGCCCAGCGTTTTCCTAATCCTGCTCCTAATGGTAATAGAGGCCGGTATAAGATGATCCAGGTACTGGCGTGTGTCCTCTTTCTAGAGTTATTAGTGCCTCCAAAACCGCCGTTCATAAAATCTTGAAGGACGATCTTCTTTATCCGTTCCATCTACCTTCTGGTTATTACAACAATACAGAGGAAGGTCGTGAGGTCGTCGTGGTCTGTCGTGTGAGTCGGATTGTGAATGTGTTCAATGAAGGACAATCCCTCAGTACCACTACGAGCTTTTATCCTAACGCGCCCTAGTTGCTGAGAAAAAAAATGCACTGGTAAGAATTGAGCACAAGCCACCAGCGTGGCAGGCGATCTTATCCACTGGGCTACGAGGACTTGCTTGTTGAGACACTAACATTATCGATATAAAGAAATAAACTTGCCATTCAATAATAACACCGATGAAGAGTCGGATTTTGTGGTAGAAGGCTTGAGCATGATAAGGGTACACAAGGTGTTGAATCAAAACCTATCGAAGAAATTGGCTCCAATGATATTATTTAGAAGATACTGGCTCCCAACCAAACATTTGCAGGTAAAATCATTTTATTGCAATTTTGTATAAGAAATAAACATTGTTTTTAGGAAGCCCTACCACCTATTCCAAGCAATACATATCTGTAGATAAAGTTTTTAGTGCATGACGTTTAATTGTCACTGAAAATATGCTTCGGCACATAAATTCCATGAAATTGAAGCTTTCGTTGCTTTGTTATATGCTAGAGGCAAAAAAACTTTGGTCAAGTAAATGGTGACCACATTTCGACGATTAGCGACAGGCTTACATGGCCAACAAGCCAGACAAATTTGGCATCAAATTTTGGCTGGCAGCCGATGTAAAGTCTAAATATTTCTTAAACGGTTTTCCTTATCTTGGCAAAGATGATCAACGGCCGCAGAATATTTTACTTGGTGAACCTGTAGTCCTGAAGCTAATGGAACCATTTTTGAATAAAGGTAGGAGCGAGACCACCGATAATTTTTTAGCTTCCGGAAAAACGGGAGCAGTTTAATAGGAACTGCCTGAGACGGTAAAATTCTACAATGAAACAGTTGATGTTTCGGACCAAATGGCTCGTCAATATTCAACATAGCATCGCGAAGATGGCCACTTCAATTTTTTACAGATAGAAAAAATTATTCGACAGGATTTTATATTGAAACTAGCAGAAACATCACCAGCAGGGCCACTTGCTAGATGTAAGAAAAATAAAACCAAGGAAATAGTGTACCTATATTATATGAGAAATCAGTTTGTGGCACTTGTACAGGAAAAATTGCAACAAAATGTTATTGTATAGTTTGTTTAGAAAAAAACTGTGTAATATATGTACTAACCACATGAGTTAATTAATCCAATACAATTCTTTATAATTTGTTCTATGTATTGCCTTTATTTTTCTTAATTTATGGTGCTTCTAACCCTGTTAATTTTCCATAAATGAAACGACATCACCACTGTTGCCAAGTATACTATTCTTTAACTATGTACACCCATGGACTTTAGTCATGTCCGGTATCTAGCGGTCCAGCCTGCGCCCCTGTCACCATGTCCGTTTTATCTTAAAGGGAATAGTGACAGGAGCGCAGGCTGTACCGCTAAATACAGGACATATCCAAAGTCCGTGATGGTACGTCGTATAAGGAAACTAAGCATTATAGAAAGTTCATGTTAGCATTTTTGAGGATAGCATTTCTCAGAGAAGAGTGCTACCTGAAGCTTTATATGCATTTAAGGGACATTCTGTAAAAGTGAAATCTGCTTCCTTTAATTCAAACAGCATTGTCAGTTTACGGCACTTGCAATCGCTTGGATATCGCATTCACACTGCTGATTGCTAGAGGATTACCTCTGGCTATGTCTTGATTTTCATGAAGAATCTCTGCACCTTTGACATCACTAATTCTCTGCCTTTCTGATCTTGGTAGGCTTTCATTTGTCCCATTCCCAATCTAGTGAGTTAAAATTTATTTACGATAAAAAAATGTCATTAATGGCATAACCTGAATAATCTGTCATTTATTCACACCAATTTTTATCTTTTGATTTTTCATCTTTTTGTTCTTACATGTCTATACCGTATTATCCACCGATATTAGATAGTTCGATCTGTCTAGAGAATAAGGATAAACCGTACATCGAAGCTTACGGCGTACGTATAAAACCGCCTTTGTTAGAATTCAAGCGCGCTTTCGAAGGCAGAAAATACAAGCAGAAAATCGTTATACAGAATGTCAGCAGTACTAAAGTTTGCGTCCGGATTACGCCGCCTACATCATTCGTACGTACGCACGTGTGATATCTAATGAAACGAATTAATTCTTAGCTATTTAGGCGTACAAGATTAAGTGCGTCAGAAACCATATTCTATCACCGGGATTGTGTTTGGTGCGGAAAGTCATCCATACGCACAGTCACGTAAGTACAGACCGTAGCTTCGTGCCGATTTACATCGATGGTAAATGCGTAAACTACGAAATAGTCGTGTAAGTATTAGATGTTCCCCTATTTGGGAGAATGGGAATCGCGAAAATTTTCTTGGATTATTGGATTGTTCGGAAAGAATTTTCATTTTTCGACAAATGATTTAGTTGTAAAACGATAAAAAAGTCTTTTGCCATAAAGAGAACCCGCTACTGCCAGAAAGATGGCGGGAAGTATTGGACCAAAATAGGCAATACCAAATTTCATTTTTACAAAAAAATAAAATAAAACGAAATTACTTTCCCAACAACCCAACATTTCTTCAAAATAAAACGAAAATAAGCGCCAAATCTTTACAAAATAAATTACACAAGGAGAACAGCATGGTTGTCCGACATGAAATTTAATGACTCTCAACTATATTCTAGAAGGACAATCAGCTACGAGCTTTTATCCTAACGCGCCCTAGTTTCTGAGAAAAAAAATGCACTAGTAAGAATTGAGCGCGAGCCACCAGCGTGGCAGGCGTAGATCTTATCTACTGGGCTACGAGGACTTGCTAGTTGAGACACTAACGTTATCGATATAAAGAAATGAACTTAACGCGTTCATTCAACGTTGATTTTTTCAGAAACTAGGGCACGTTAGGATAAAAGCTCATATCTGGGTACTCAAGGAAGATTCCTGTATAACATTAAAATCTGAGTCGGATAACCCTGGTGGTCCCCTTGTGAGCTGCATAATGCAGTATCCGACACTTTCTAGTAAAGAATCTGAAGCGGAGATTGTAATTTCGCCGCAAACCATTAATTTGGGCTTGATTGACATCCATGCGACGACGTGTTCTAAATTCCTGGAGTTAAAGAACAACGGTAGCAAGACGGCTCGGTTTTTCGTTGACACAAGCAGCAGGCCTGGTCTAAAGATTCTAGCTGATCCGCATAAGGGTTACGTCCAGGTAAGACTAACCTTAAAATGTTTTAATATGCAGTGTGTTCCCGTATGGTGGATGCCAAGCTTACACCAAAATTTCTAGTTCCTCCCCTCCAAATTCGTGCTCGTGATGCCAAAATTATTCTTCTTCTACATCTCCACAATTCGTTGTGTCTGGTGCAAACCAGGTCATCAACTTGTTCACGAAGGAATCTCGTTCCTTGGCTCTCAATTCCGTCTCTGAAAGGCCGCAGTTTGCGAACCAGTGACCACATCTAGTAGGTTGTCTTTCCCCTTTTTATGGACAGATACACCACCAGAATTTTTTCTCATCATTCTGAGCGCAGTTTCTACTTAGAGGAAAGCTTACTAGACCCATGCGGTACAGGTGCCCAATTAAGGTTCTGTATCTCAATTTCGAAGATTTTGCAAAGCCTCTTACTAGTAACTTCCCGTCAATAGGAACGTTTGACAGTATGTAGAGGTTTAGAGTCCCAACAGCAGCTTGGCTGTAAAATAGTGTGATAGACTGGAAGATGAGGAGGGAACTTTCTGAGCTAATAGGTTTGCCACCTGAATTACTCGGAGTTATGGAGGCATCTTCAAAGTTTCTTAGGTTTGTAGATGAAGGTTGTTGCAATTTCCTTAGTAGGAATGTCTACTTTATAGCCCCCAGTGAGGTAGTAGACGGGCGGAAGCTTAAGTGGTCTTTTCCATATATTTGAAGATGTTAGTGTTGTTCCCAGTTTTAGCAGTGAAGCCTATGGCTTAGTGACTGCAACACCAGTTTTATCGGAGGAAGAGCAAAGCATTTGCATCATATATTACACTTTATACGTTTATATCACCAGACTAGTGAAGTGTAGGATTTCCCTGAGATTTTTCCAAAGATTCCTGTGCAGTCCCACAAGGCTCTGATAGGCTCTGATAGCTTTGTGTTGTTTTACGTCCAAAATAACTCGTAGAGAAGCCTTCCCAGATAGTAGTATCCTATAGCTGCAGATGATTGAATACCGGTGTTTGAAAGGGACCACTTAACCTTCCTCTTTGACACCGCCTCTGGTTTAGATTCTATTTACAGATTGGACATATTTTTTTCTGTGGGAGGGGAAGAAGAAATAATACTTCCAAATACTACAGCAGCCTTTTCAAGATGTACATTTTTAATCTTAGCCATCTTGTTCCTCGAAAATCGAGATAAGAATGATGAGCGACATGGAAGGCGAAATAACCGAGTGGTTGTGGATCAAATGCGACAAACCATACATAGTTCCAGTCACCGTCACAGTGATTAGACCTAGTTTCGAGCTTGTAGATCGTCCTCTCTCCGCCGCTTTCACGATCATCGATTTTCCAACGACGTACGTCGGGCTGCAATCAACGGAAAAGCTTCTCATCAGAAACTACAGCGCTTCCCAAACATTATTTTGCATCCTCGGCGAGATCGACGAAAACACTATGGTGTGGTTATCTCTCGTCCGACATTGTCGGAATTTGTAATATCTTTGTGTATTGAATTGGGATTTTGCAGGATTTGAACCAGTGCCGGGAAGCAAATGATGAATTCAGAAACTTCAATGTTAGTTCGCAAGCAGGAATGTTCGAATCAAAAGAATTGAAGTCGCTTAACTTCATGTGAGTCAATGTATTTATGATTCCAACCACGGAAATTTAATTTCCCCATTTTAGCTTCAAACCAACTCCGCCGAAACATAATCAGAAATTGAGACCATTCCATGTTTGCGCAATGCATATATACCGGTTGAAATGCAAATATCTGTCCACGGTCTCTTATCCAGAGGGGTTATTTCTCTCTGAGGACGTCAATGATAGTTCAGAATACTCTTGGACTGCCTCTATGATGATGGAGTGTAATTTCCTCATTATGATTATATATATACTTACAAATATTATCAATTCTATTCCTTACAGCAAGCAGAATGAAATTTGAGTTGCCTGCAGCGATCAGTTCAACTTCATTGTCAGTAGAATCGCTCAATCGATTCCAAAAACGCGAACGCCAAATACTCTACTTACACGGCATCGCTGAGCTGCCATCAGTGCAAGTGGTACCAGACGCGCTCCAGTTTACGGAACCATTAATGATTGGCCAGCAAATAAAAAGAGTTTTGCAATTTACCAACGGCTGCAAAACATTACCGATCATCGTCTGCTACCAGAAATCACCTTATGTCGAAGTGGATAACTATAACGTTCGCATACCTCCTGCCAAAAGTATTCAAGTAGTTGTTTCTCTCACTGCTCGCAATATGGAACGCGTCAGTACGACAATTACATTCGATTTAAAATATCACAACGTGCCCAAGACTGATAACGATAAATACGAAGTCATTGGGAAGGTCGTGGTAGCACTTGCTTACGAAACCAAAGTCGCGAAGAAGGTACCTTTGCCCGAAATCAATACCGGCATTACACCTAATTATATAAGGGAGGTCGGAAAATTCTGTCACAATGTCAAATTTAAGACGCCAGTGATGAAACCAAAAGCTACGTTGCTAAAAGCAACTAAATTGAATAAGAATGATCTTATAGCATTTCCAAACGATTTGCAGAAATCCCTGAGACCATGGAGAGGGGATCATAGGTTAGTATTAATAATGTTATTGATTTGTGCTCCCCACCTCCCTTCGTTTTTCGAAATTTTTAAATCAATTTTTGAAAAAAAGGGGACTGAATCTATTGTGGATTTCTATTATCTCTAGAAGAACCGAACTAGCTTTGGATTTTTATGACTCTATCCAGCTTTGGTAGGCTTGTCTTCATGTAGGCAACCTAGTTTGTCTTTAAAAGGAACCATCTCAAAAGAAACATTGGAAAAAGCCAAACCAAACCGTAATATCTCATCAAGGAGTCTCATTCCCTCATATTCCATCAAAAATACTAAAACGACCAAGCCACATTCTCAACTCAACAAAATTTTTATATCAGAAAACAAAAAAATCGAAAAAGCTGAAAAATAAAATCAACATCTTGAACCCCCGTCTCCCTCACCCTCGCCCCTATGGCCAAATTATTCTTCATTTTAATTGGCACATTTAAATTTACTAATCATGTCCTCAAAGATTGCAAAAATGTTTAGAAGTTAGAAGAAATACTTAAAACCCAATGAAGTCAAAGGTGATCAATAATAGAATACTCTTCGTAGATCGCTTTAGGGCACAACACCAACAGTAGCAGGAGGACGGGTTCATTGACTTGGAAGCCTAGTTTGTCTTATTCGTCCATTCAGCCATCTTAGGTTTCATCTGATAGAGAGTCTTCATAGCTGTTAATCTCGTAGCGGTGCCAAACCAACCCCTTTCCTCCCACTCCTCTACCGCAATTGGAGACTAAACTTGGATGGATTGGCCTGACAAATCTTTATCCCAGGAGACGTTTTGGAGACTTTAGAACTAATCTTTATGGTTATTCAAGCAGTTATTCAACTTCTCTCCGAAGACTCTATCTTCATTTTCGCATAATTGAAAATGTTCATTCAGATCTGTCATTTTTCAGGGTTAAAACCATCTTCACCAAAGTACCGCGATATATCGCCCCTTTGAATACGGATTACGAGATGACAGTTGCGCAGAAGAAAAAGAAACTAGATACAGTCACTTATTACACGAATTTTACCAGGAAGGAAGGCAAGCGATTACACAAGTTGATCGAAATCCCTAAAAAAGCTGCGTCTGATTATGATTTGACGAATACCGAGAAAGTGTTATGCAGAGATATTCGTTTGCTGAAGAGGAACGTGCCGGTACCACATTTGCCAATGAAATGCGAATTCATGCCTCTGAATCCTTTACAATTATACAAGATTTGGATCCAACCAATGACAGTCAATCTTGGCAAGGTAAGAACGTTAATTTGTTTTGTTGTGTTTTAAGTTTTTTTTTTGTCTTCAGGTGGCAGTACACAGTCGTACCACTTTTAATATCATCATGAAAAATGAAAACCCATTCCCAATACACGTCTATCTCAGACCTGAAAAGAACTGTATGGGTATACCGACCGGTAACAGGCAGATTGTACCGCAAAACGGTGAATGCACGTTAATGCTGACTTACGTCTCGGCTCAAAGCGGATTCTACACAACTTGCGTGGATTTCATAATAAACGAATGCTCCGTTTGCGTGGTCAACATCTACGCCGACGTTCATCGGCCTTATTTGACGACAGACATTGAAGTTGTCGAATTTAACGAAGACGAGTGTACGCGACATATTCAAATCATAAATCCGCTTAACAGCGATACCTGCTTTAAATGGGAAATAGAATATGAAAACTTTAGAATTACACCGTTAGAGGGATTGATCAAGGCCGGCTCCAAGATGTACTGCGAAGTTACCTTTTTGACTAGTCGCTCAGGGCCTTCTGTAGTCGACATACAACTCTTGGCTAGTGAGGTTCGAAACCTAATTTACTAATAATGAGTCATTAAACACTAGAGACATCCATCGGGACTAGCAATCTGCTGCAGAGACCTGTTTTTGTATGGTGCTTCCGACGATGTGCTACTTACGATCTTTGACCGCTAGATGGCATTAGGTTCGATATAGTTCATTGTCGGAGGTATTATGGAAGTAATGTCGAGAGCGAAGTACGCTGAAATTAGATTACATCGACGTCCTCGTCTCCATCTTGAACGCCACACTGAGTCTGAGGGTATTCCCTTCGGTCTGGAAACCGGCTGATGTGATGATTCCAAAGCCTCGCAAAGATCCTAAGCTGGCATCCAGCCATAGGCCGATAAGTCTGCTGTCGAACCTGTCAAAATAGCCGAAGCCATAATTCTTGACAGGCTACGAGACATCGTCGATGACGCCCATCTATTACCCAACGAGC
The DNA here is from genome assembly GCA_004785975.1 of Popillia japonica. Lineage (NCBI taxonomy): Eukaryota > Metazoa > Arthropoda > Insecta > Coleoptera > Scarabaeidae > Popillia > Popillia japonica. The sequence goes on along the minus strand of ML219389.1, from coordinate 35,862 downwards.
AGTTCGGCCTTCGACAGGGACTGTCGGCAGATTTCCAGCTACTCCGGCTCACGGAGGAGGTGCGGAACCCTTTGGAACTCCGACATTCGACCGGAGCTCTCTTTTTAGAATATGCTCACGCCTTCGACTCGGTGTGGCATGATGGACTTCTATTTAAGATAAGGCGATTCGGTATAAATCCGAACCTAGTGGCACTCATACCGTCCTACCTGTCTGGTAGGACTTTTCGAATTAAACGCTTTGGTGAGACCTCGGCCCCTAGACCTATAAGTGCTGGCGTCCCGCAGGGCTCATTGCTTCGTCCTGAGCTGTTTATTCTTTACACTGCGGACATGCCTCGTTTGCCGCATACGAGTGCTTGCCATTTATGCTGACGATACGGCCCTAGAAATTACGCCTTTATGTGCCGCAGACTACAGAGTTCGGTGGATGCGATGGTGGAGTGGTCCAACAAGTGGCGTGTCCGGATAAATCCCTCAAAATGCCAAGCCATCCGGTTCTCAATGAAGCGAAATCCCCCGCCGACCACCATCTCAGTTGGGGGTGATCACCTTCCTTGGAGGCCGCAGGTCCGGTACCTCGGGATTGTCCTCGATACCCGGCTGGTGTTCAGACACCATTTCTCGAGCATTTCCTGCAAGTTTCTCCGGGTGAAGGCTGTCTTGAGTCCACTTCTTTGCAGCAAAAGCTCCTTGAGCCTGAAGATCAAAATGCTGATCTATACGGTGTTTTTCCGACCGATACTAACGTATGGCGCCCTAAGCTGGTCAAGTGCCAGCATCTCCCAAACCAAAAGACTGAACACACTCCAAAACAGGATCCTCCGGATGATCGTCGGAGCCCCCTGGTTTGTGACCAATGCCCAGATCCATAGAGATCTGGAAGTTCCAACACTCACCGTGCATGCCAAGGCACTGGCCAGAAAGACCCTGGAAAGGGCTTCCCGGTCGAAGAACCCGCTTATTCAACACCTGGGAGAGCTTGACCCTGACAGACCTCCGCCCCGGGTGACGATCAGGAAGTTATTGGCAGACGCTTGACCATCCCTGGCTAGAAGGGCCCACATCGTGACGACACTAAACCACCATATCCCAAGCGGCTGTATGAGCCGCCCAATCTGGAGGACAAAGAGGTTCAAGGACCAGCATGGCCCAACCTCGGAGAAATCGAAGCCCTTAGACTGAAATTAGACCTTGTATTCGGAGCTGCGCTGACACTGACACATGGGAAGTGTCAGATAGAGAGTCGATTTCAATGAGACTGTGTCAGTCACTTCCCATACTTCCCTTGTCATCATCGCAGCTCCGAATGCAAGATCTAATATCAGTGTACTTTACTCTCGACCTTGTGTTTAATATTACAGCATCTCTTGACGTTATTCTTGTAATACGTTCTTATTCCGCAGGCACCCACGCAACAGGTTAGATTGATATCCAAATTTGGCACCATACAAGAGCAACTCGTCACAAAAAAGCTCAACTTTGCGAACATACCACTCAACATCCCCGTTACGAAGACGTTCTGCATCAACAACGACACCCTCAATCCGAAATCCTTCACGCTCGAATCGGATCTTCCGAATTATATACAGATCGTTCCGAAGAAGGGCATCATTAACGGTTGTAGTTACGTTTTGATTACCGTTACCTTGCGGATGACCACGTGCGTGAAATTCGGGGAAACGTTCAGTTTCAACATCACAGAAAAGGAGGCCGTAGTATTACACGTGACCGGAAACGTAGTTTATCCTGACGTAACGATAACTCCTAAACTGTTACAATTTCGTAAAATACCGTCGTTCAGTACGGATACTGTCAAATTTCTCGTGAGTAACAGGAGTGACGTGAAGGCTTACGTAAGATTCGATCTAACGATGTACGATGAGTACATCATTAAAGAGGATAAGAGTCACTGGCGGGAACCATCATTATCTGAACTGGTATTGGAGAAGCGCTCCTCCAGAGAACTATACATGCACTTCATACCCAAAAACATGGTTTACGATAATTTTTTCCTGCCAATGATCATCAACAACATACTCGGACCTGTGACGGATACTGTGGTAACCAATCAAATTTCGTTTTTCTTGGGTTCACAGATAGATGGCAAATCGATTAAGATACCGTCTTTGCTTCCGATACCGCGCGTCGCCAGTCATTCAGTCGAATCCAAGTTGCAATTCTCCAAAGTAGAGATCAACTTAACTTTCAGCCCGCCTCCTTATTCGTATAAAAATTCCTACAATTTACAAATCACGAATGTGCAAAAAGAAGCTGAAGAAGTGTGTATTAGAACGGAAGAGTTAGAACATCCGTTCACCGTAACGCAAATAGCCGGCCCTACCATCACCAGCTACCCAAACAGTATGGTCTTTAAGTTAAACCCGAATGAACGTGTCGTATTAAGAATACTATTCCAACCCGATTCCTTAGGGACCTTCAAAATGTTGCTACCAATCTTTTTGAGGTCGGATGAATCGTCTGACCCGCACAATGCTTTCCAAATAATTGGCAGATTTGATGCTCCGATTATTATACAGTTACCAAATTTGTCGTATTATAAACAGGGGCCGCTGAATATCAAGGCCGTCGGCTGTTTGCAATTTATTTTCAAGAATCATTTCTCCAACTGCAAGGTAACATCACAAATTCAAAAAAATAACCTATTAAGTACATTTTATTTTTACAACATCGCTTCTATTTCCTAAAAGGTGTTCTTTAGCATAGACATGAAAGGTTCGTCTTTAGAAATTGTGGACAACCCTCCGGATTCAACGAACACCAGAGAAGTTCGAATTAGGATGGAATTCAACGCCGACAGAAGTATTCAATCGCTGGACTGTTACACTGTCCACTGCTCTTGCGGAGTTTCACGTGAAGTACCTTTCCCGATATCCCGCGAGAATTGTTTTCTAACGAATTATGCTCATATTATACTGTTCCTGGAGGATTCCAAATACAATCTAGCATTGAGGAAGCTTTCGTGTGAGAGCATGGTAGGTAACATAGTTAGAACTTCTTAAATATCCTAAATGACTATGGGGCTATGGCTCTAGCATCATACAATTCGACATCCTCCTGCTCAAAATGATGATGGAGCTTTTAGCTAGAGTATAGAATGGACCTGGTGACTGGTCTCATTACTCTCATTAAGTGATTCTTCCTTCCAATTCCGTAGTCCTTCCAAACGTAGCCTCCTCCAACTGCACTTAAACAAGCACTCGCAAGCTGCTGACACCTTATACTTACCAACAGTTATGGGCACTACCAGCCTCAACCTTCAAGAATGACTCATTTCAGCGAACAGATCCAGGTTTAGCTAAGATATTTAGTTGAATTAACAAAAACTTCGAATCAGTATCATTGTTCCACCTACACCAGCTCATTCTATTGCTCAGTTATACTGATACACGACGAAGAACTGTGTGAATTTATTTAAATTACCCATTGGTCGTGGTTATTTGATCTTCATACCTAACGCTCATTTCGGCCATCCAAATCCGGACAATTTTGAGAAATTGTTGGAAGCACTTCTTTATTTAATTGTTGCTCCACTCATATCAATGTGTTCATTGGTCTTGATGCCCTGAAGCAGTGAGGTAATGGATGGAATCCAAAAAATTGGAACCCGTAATTCCCAGCAGTCTTTACATAATTGCTCAGATCTATGAAGGATAGGATTGCTATCGGTGCGTCTTCTAGTTGATCCAAGTCAATTAGTTAGGATTTTAGGGTGGTCCGCTAATTTGTTGTCTTTAAACCTGCTGACTTGGACGAGTTTAAGCTGCACCTTATTGAAGGAAGACTTCCTTGCTTTGTTAGCCCATTGGTCCGACTTTAGCTAAGTAGATCCAAATGATCATGCTTTAGGCTTTAGCCCTCAACTTATCCCGAACAGGTGTTTATATCGTTTATTAAAATTTTAGCGCAAAGCATCTTTAATATCGGTGCTGGACGGACCGGAAGGCTACAACGACGAATACGATTTGGACAGCAACTTCCCCAGATATCCCTTCTTCCCGCAGGAAGATGGACGCCTCAAGACATTTTCAGAGGGCGCCATCAAAATGTTGCAAACTTGGATATTCACGCAAGTATTCTACGGTACCCGGTTCTACGAAATACCTACGACTTTCAGTTATATCGTCTTCGAAGATAACTCCGTACCCGTGGTACCTTATATAAACCTACTGGTTAATTTGGGCGGGAAACAAGTTGAAGAGTATTTTCAGTTGGAGTAAGCCCAATTGTATTGTATTTAATTTTATTTGCACCTTATTTGTTTATTTATTTAGACCGGCTCCTGAAGATACTTTCGGGAGGATGAGATATCTCCACGACCTCTACGGTAAAGCCTTGCAATTCATCATTGATTTAGGAGGGCGATTCGGCTACTTACGCACTGAACACTTGTTAGATTTTGGGCAGTATCGTCAGTATATGACTCACTTCAAAGATGATAATGCCATCCCACCACAATTAGATGTGTGCGACCCTGTAGAGTATTGTTCTCTGTCTAAACAAATCTGGTTGGATGTTCTCTTCCAAACTTATAAAATAATGATCTTGCAAAGGTTGATTTTCGACGACAAGAAACTGTTCCAAACATCGGCCAAGACCACCTGTCCAAGCCACATAAAATATATGAATTCTATTAAAAACATTGCCAGAAACCAGCATTTATTTAGCATCACCGAGTTGCTCCTATTAGATTGGATGCAGTTCCATTACAACGAAGTTAGAGAGACAATTTGGCATGAACACCCCTTCCTAGCTCCGAAAGATATGACATGCTTCGACGATGGTATGGAAGATGGGTTCGTTTTTGCTGCTTTAACGATAGCGTATTGTCCGTATTTAATCGACCATTTCAGCGACTTGTACTTCGATCCTATAGGTCCAGATGATATGTCGCATAATAACATTACAATAATACGAGCTTGGAAAATTTTGAATTTTAGTTACAAATTCACGGTGAAAGATCTAGGAAAGAACAATGCGACTAGAAATCTGTTTCTTGCGGTTTACCTCTACCAAATGCTTCCCAACATGTATCCATCGCAGACTATGGAGTTTGAAGCGGGTTTGAGCCAGCGTACTAAAAAATCTTTCAACGTTAAGAACGCCAACGATTTCCCAGTAGCTTACAAAGCGATATTGTACGGATCTGAAGACGGCTCCTTCGAAATAGACCAAGACTTTTATGTTATCCCGCCAAAAAGCAAAACAAAAATTTGTATCGAATATTGGGCCAAGTACATCAAACAATCTAAGCGTACCTTAATCCTGAGCGGCGAATGCAGCGGATATCGTTACGCCAAAAGCATGGTTATCTCCTTAGTTGGAGTGCCTAACGTCCAATACGTTACGGACACTATAGAAGCTAGAGGTGTCTTCTACCTCGCAGAAAAAATAAATATAACAGTAACATCACCTTACAAGAAACCCGGGATATATAGAACACAGCATTCTGCCGCTCCAAAAGTATCGTGGTCAGAAGTTGAAGCTTTTCCCTACGCAGAAGACGTACCAAAGTACACAATAATCAGGTTAACAATACTACAGTACCACGTCGAGTTTAATGAGGAAGGTGTGGCCAATATAGACTTCTGTATGACCATTCTTACGCCAAGAATAATTACCTTTCGGTTATACTTCCGAAACCCGGAAGTTGGCGAATTCGCTGTCAACTTTATCACGGGGCCCAAATTGTTTTCCCTCCAAGAAAGTTTGCGCATGAACGTACCGGTGATCGGAGACTATGTGTTTGGAACGACGAAGAAGGAACGCACCGCTATTTTACAAATACCAAATGAGAATAAGTTGATCTGGCGAGCTCTGCTGGAAACTTTTGTCAAGACTAGCGGAGAGGATATCGAAATTTGGAGAGAAATGTCGCGTAAGTTTTTGCCGCCCATGTTGTGATTCAGCGATTCGATAATTTCACATTTTTCAGAAACGTTTCCTGGCGTTCACGTGCTGAAACAAATACTAAAAGTTACCACACCACCTTACAAGTTCGATCTGTACAGCGGGAAACGCTTCTTTATTAGGCCACCGAAGAATTGCCCTCTAAAATTTCCCAGATACGTCGATACCGAGGACGACTCTAAACCGGATTTCATATCAATTCCTGTCGAACTACTGCCGCATAAGGTCATACCTAATTCAGTTGCTATTGCCTTAGAGTCGGAAGACGGTCTCGAGATACGTCATTATATGCTTACTCTCGAACGTGAGAACCACACTTCCGAATCCGATAATGCTAATAAGAATTCGTTAACGGTTTTCTCTGGAACTACTATAACAACGGATACTACTTACGCTCAAAAACCGGTATAGAAGTGGAGGTTATGCCTTACATTTTTTTATTTTTTACCTCTTTTTCTTGTAAGAAATAACTTGATTATTTATTATTTTATCAAGCATTATTTTCTTATATGTTACATTTATTATGTATATGTATTTATTTATTAAAAACTAAGATATAGCTATGTATTTTAATTTCTTCTACAACTAAAAACTCGTCGGACTATTCCTATACCGGGCAGGCGCTGAGGCGCAAATGTGCGACAAAGATAACTGTCAGAGTAGGTGAACCTATCTCGATCTATCAAATTGTTATTACAGTATCTATTAATAATAATATCGGCTTTATTAGGCGGTATTCATTTTTAAAATGTTCTTCCATACAACCTGACAATTAACTACAATTTTGACAATACATTTGACATTTCACATTTTGACATTCCAAATCCAATAATTTCGAATAAAAAATCGTTCATATCTTTGATCTTTCTTCATATCCTTCACCTTTCCAATAGTTTCTACTTTGCCTTCATCTTGGTAATGCTTTCTCCTTACTCAAATGTAATTAATTATTGTTTTTTTACTATATATTTTTTAACATCCACATCTTCTATTTTGATCAATTGTCAAATATTATTTATTATTATTAATTATAATAATAATAAAATGAACATAATATCAGATGGGTTAAACTCTTAGGTTAACTATCTATGTACATCACATATACACTTTTACATTTATCTAAAAAAGTTAAGCTATCTATCATAGACATGTTTATGATTCTCCGGTCGAGGGGTTGAAGCGTACTTGTGGTGTGGGGCCCCAGGGAGGCTAACTTAATGATGATTTTAGATTTACGTCTTTTGGATGGGCAGCGCAATTCTCCTGCAGGAATAGTATTTTGCTATCGTTGAATTTGGTGTCCCACCCATAAAGCCATTCCACAAATCGACTACCAGCTATCCATTCACGAGATTGTGGCTTAGGCTTTCTCATATGTGTTCCTGTGCTATTTGTGCGAAAACCTTTCATCGTTCTTTGCTCAGTTTTCCTCATCGGAATGTCTCGATTTTAAAAACACAAGGATTATTCTCAGAAATTTCCATTCGGATATTAAATCAGAATTCACCGAATTTGACTCACCACATATTTGATTGTAAACACCCTCTCGAAGCGCTGAAATCGGTGATTCGCAGGGAGTTTGAGTAGGTAAACTGTACCGCCACGAGCACAGACCCTCGACGTGGACACGCTGTATAAGCCAGGCACTATATACGGCCTGCCTTATGACTCATCGACGACCACCGGACACGCTGTATAAGGGCCCCCAGGCAGTGCCCCCGAGGGAGTGCGGTTCCCAGGGGGTGCGACCCCCAGAGAGCGCGGCTCCCATAGGGCGCAACCCCCATAGAGCGCAACTACCTAGGTGGTTTTGAGATGGTTTCAGAAACCACGTAGGTGGTTTCTAAAACCACCTAAAAGCCCCCAGAGAGTGCGGCTCCCATAGAGCGCAGTCTCCATAGAGCGCAGCCCCCACAGAGCGCAACCCCATAGGTGATTTTTTAAGTGATTTCCGGAACCACCTACGTGGTTTTGGGATGGTTTTAGAAACCACCTAGGCGGTTTTTTAGATAGTTTCGTGGTTTCAGAAGCCACCTAGGTGGTTTTAGAAATCACCTAGGTGGTTTTGAGATGGTTTCAGAAACCACCTAGGTGGTTTCTAAAACCAGCTAAAAGCCACCTAGATGGTTTCAGAAACCATCTCAAAACCACCTAGGTGGTTTCTAAAACCACCTAAAAAATCACCTATGGTGTTGCGCTCTATGGGGACTGCGCTCTACGGGAGCCGCTCTGTCTGGGGGCCGCACACCATGAGGGCGCACTCCGCAGGCCGTATATAGTGCCTGGCTTATACAGCGTGTCCATGACAAGGATCTATGCTTGTGGAGATTTAGTTTACCTACTAGTTTGATACTTGCACGAACAAGGCAAAAATGCCCTAATTGTTTCATTTTAATCTAAAGAACTAGTCTGACCATCGTGAGAGTTAACCCCTCCAAAGTGCAAAACTTGCCGGCCGGATGAAGCACCCATCCATCCAAATACTCTGAAACTGCTCTACTTGAAGTGGCCCAAACAGTAACCACACGGTAACAGAATGTTGTGGTCCCATGTGTACCATATTTTGTCTCATTTTTCTGGTAATTTCCAAAACTTTAGCAACTTACCAGCCCCTCCTCCTTTCCTCTCCCCCC